>JBAKBP010006972.1:0-104598 GCA_037953745.1 Lithodes maja
GTGGGGGTGAAGAGGGAGTGGTGGGTGGAGAGGGAGTGTGGGAGGTGGAGAGGTAGCGTGGGGGTGGAGAGGGAGTGTGGGAGGTGGAGAGGGAGTGTGGGGTGGAGAGGGAGGTGGAGAGGTATTGTAGGGCTGGAGAGGAGTGTGGGAGGTGGATAAAGAGTGTGGGAGGTGGAGAGGTAGTATGGGGGTGGAGAGGTAGTGTGGGGGTGGAGAGGTAGTGTGGGGGTGGAGAGGTAGTGTGGGGGTGGAGAGGTAGTATGGGGGTGGAGAGGTAGTGTGAGGGTGGAGAGGTAGTGTGGGGGTGGAGAGGTAGTATGGGGGTGGAGAGGTAGTATGGGGGTGGAGAGGTAGTGTGGGGGTGGAGAGGTAGTATGGGGGTGGAGAGGTAGTGTGGGGGTGGAGAGGGAGTGGTGGGCGGAGAGGGAGTGTGGGAGAGGTAGTGTGGGGGTGGAGAGGGAGTGTGGGAGGTGCAGAGAGAGTGTGGGAGGTGGAGAGGTAGTGCGGGAGGTGGAGAGGGAGTGTGGGAGGTGGAGAGAGAGTGCGGGAGGTGGAGCGGTAGTGTGGAAGGGGGAGAGGGAGTGCGGGAGGTGGAGAGGTAGTGTGGAAGGTGGAGAGGGAGTGTGGAAGGTGGTGAGGGAGTGGGGGTTGTAGAGAGGTAGTGTGGGAAATGGAGAGGGAGTGTGGGAGGTGGAGAGGGAGTGTGGGGGTGAAGAGGGAGTGTGGGAGGTGGAGAGAGAGTGTGGGAGGTGGAGAAGTAGTATGGGGTGGAGCGGGAGTGTGGGAGGTGGAGAGCTAGTGTGGGGGTGCAGAAGGAGTGTAGGGGTGGCGAAGGAGTGTGGGAGGTGGAGAGGTAGTGTCGGGGTGGAGAGGGAGTGGGGGGTGGAGAGGGAGTGTGGGAGGTGGAGAGGGAGTGTGGGAGGTGGAGAGGGAGTGTGGGAGGTGGAGAGGGAGTGTGGGGGTGGAGAGGGAGTGTGGGAGGTGGATAGGTAGTGTGGGGGTGAATAGGGAGTGGGGGTGGAGAGGGAGTGTGGGGGTGCAGAGGGAGTGTGGGAGGTGGAGAGGGAGTGGGGGTGGAGAGGGAGTGTGGGGGTGGAGAGGTAGTGTGGCAGTGGAGAGGGAGTGTGGCGGTGGAGAGGGAGTGTGGGAGGTGGAGAGAGAGTGTGGGAGGTGGAGAGGTAGTGCGGGAGGTGGAGAGGGAGTGTGGGAGGTGGAGAGGGAGTGTGGGAGGTGGAGAGAGAGTGCGGGAGGTGGAGAGGTAGTGTGGAAAGGGGAGAGGGAGTGCGGGAGGTGTAGAGGTAGTGTGGAAGGTGGAGAGGGAGTGTGGAAGGTGGTGAGGGAGTGTGGATTGTAGAGAGGTAGTGTGGGAAATGGAGAGGGAGTGTGGGAGGTGGAGAGGGAGTGTGGGGGTGGAGAGGGAGTGTGGGAGGTGGAGAGAGAGTGTGGGTGGTGGAGAGGTAGTATGGGGGTGGAGAGGGAGGGTGGGGGTGGAGTACAAAGGAGTACAAAGGAAATCAAGCAACAACATATCTAGTGACCCTTCTAGGCTGCTTGTCCTCCAAAACACTGAGGATCAAGTGTCCAAACAGTGGTTTAGAGTGGGTAAGGGAACATTGGAAAGGGAGCTACTGCCCTAGAACTAATGTCCGTGGCAGGATTAGGAAGTTAGTAGGGGACAGATGGGTTAGTAACTGAGGGGGGGATAAAATAAAGTTATTCATTTACAAATGCAGTCAGTCACGGGTTTGATGCGAGATATTTGTCTAAGCGTAGTTTAAATGAATCAACAGTGCTGCAGTCTATAACGTCTCGGGGAAGCCCATTCCACAAGTTGACAACTCGATTGAAGAAGAAATTCTTAGATTCGTGCGAGTTAAAAGATTTACCAATAATTTTGCAACCGTTTCCCCGTGTGTAATTAGATTGGTCGATAGTGAAGTACTTACTACAGTTCATATTGTCGATGCCTTTGATGATTTTGAACACTTGAATTAAGTCACCTCTTAATCTGCGCTGGGTTAAAGGAAATAGATTTAATTCTCTAAGACGCTCTGCTCTTCGTATGGTTTGTTCTTTAGGCTAGGTATCATTTTGGTAACTCTACGTTGAACTCGTTCTAGCTTGTTTATATCTTTTTGGTAATAAGGGCACCAGGATTGAACGCAGTATTCCAGAAGAGGGCGGACTAAGGAATTGTAAAGGGTTAGGATAACTTCTTTGGATTTATGCTCAAATGACCTGCCTATAAAGCCAATTATTTTGTTTGCCTTCTTAACAACTTATGAACATTGTTGACTCGGTTTTAGGTTACTCGATATTGTTACTCCCAGATCGGTTTCTCTGTTTACATTCTTAAGCTGAGTGCCATTCATCGAATAGTTTGCTTTCTCATTTAGGTATCCGATATGTAGTACTTTACATTTATCCGCATTGAAACTCATTTACCAAATTTGGGCCCAACATGAAAATTTATCTAGATTGTTTTGCATATCGTCAACTTGTTCTTTTGAGAGTACGCTATTTGCAATTTTTGTATCGTCAGCAAATTTTGAGATTGTACAGGTGAGACCCTCATCTATGTCGTTGATGTAAATTAGAAAGAGAATTGGTCCTAGTACCGATCCCTGGGGTACCCCGCTACTTACATTGGTCCATTTAGATGCCTTACCGTTTATGACTACTCTTTGCTTTCTGTCGCTGAGCCAATTTTCTATCCATTTCAACACACCGTCTTGTATTCCATGCGCTTTTAGTTTTAGCAGTAAACGTTTGTGGGGAACTTTGTCAAAGGCCTCTTGAAAATCAAGGTATATATTATCTACAGCTTTACTCTCATCGTAGAGGTTAAGGATATCGTGGAAGAAGTCTAAGAGGTTTGTTAAACAGGAACGTTTTTTACGAAAGCCGTGTTGAGTATCTTTAAGTAAGTTATTTGCCTCTAAGTGATTTACGAGTCTGTCTCTTATGACCGTTTCTAACATTTTACATACAATTGAGGTTAAGCTAATTGGACGATAGTTACTGGGTAGGGATTTGCTGCCTTTTTTGAATATCGGTGTTACGTTGGCTAGCTTCCACTGATCAGGCATAGTCCCAGACTGCAAGGATTCATTGAATAGCAATGTCAGTGGTTTGGAGAGCTCATCCTTAGCTTCCTTTAGAACTCTAGGCGAGATTGTATCAGGTCCAGGCGTTTTATTTACCTTGAGTTTATCTAAACAATTCAATACTTCTCTCTCTGTAACGGTGATATTGCTTAGAACATCTGAATTATCAATCTGAATCAGCGATGGTGTAGGGATATCACTGAGGTCTTCAGTTGTAAAAACTGATGCAAAGAAGGTATTGAGGGCATTACTCATTATTTTGTACTTCGTCTTTGGTGTATTCTCCATTTTCATCGACTAACGGTCCAACAGTTGAAGTAACTACTTTTTTCTCTCTGATATAACTATAGAATTCTTTCGGGTTTGTTTTACTTTGATTCGCAACATGTAACTCCAGGGTCTTTTTACTTTGCTTAATTAACTTTTTGGCTTTGCGTCGTAGCTCTACAATTTTCACCCATTCTTCGTCATTTTGTGAGGATTTTAATCTATCATTAGCAAATTTTTTAGCAAGCAGACAGTCTGAAATATCTTTATTCCACCATTTGGGCTTATCATTATGGCCTGGACGCCGTATTTTCGATGGTATGCAGTCTTGCACTGCCTTAAGGTAAGTGGTTGTGAAACACTCCCAAGATGTATTTATGTCATTATTGTAAGTCAGAAAGCTCCAGTCAGTTTCTTTAACACCTTATTAGCGGCCTAGGCGGTTTATTTATATGTACCGCCCAGCGGGGTGTATTTACCCAAAATAGGGCTGTTTACGTGATCATTTTCATGCCTAAATAAGACCCAGAACGTAAAACAAGTATCTATCCCTGAAAGGGCATAAACAGAGCTTTCGAATGACACCATAACGATCCTTTTATGATGGCTAGTTTTCTTGCAACAACCGTGCAACGCGAGTGCAAAAAGCATGTAATTAGGCACTTTCCCCATACAATTCCGTATATAGCGAGTGAGAGAGGGAGGGAGGAGGTGGGATTCGTGTCAGTAGGTTCGCCGCGGTGGTCTGGAGCAGTCATACGCTCGCTACTCTCCTGCCACCACTTGTCTCTCTCTCTCAGCAACATTACGTGCTGAAATTGCCACACGACCTATGTCGAGCGCCGCCACATAGTCCAGCTTTATTTAACTCGACTTATGTTGCGCGCCGACAGTTAAGGGTTAAGCTTTGATTTAAGTTTATGAAAATTTGCTTTCTTGAAATTAGGGACTTTCTCAATGCTGCTATTTGATTTGTTACTAGTAAACTTTAAAGTGAATGTTATCATACGATGGTCGCTGTTACTGAATTCATCACCAACATTCAAATTCTCTATTAATTCTTCTTTTGTTGCGAGTACAAGGTCAAGCACATTATTACCACGGAGATTGTACAATTTGAAAAAGTGAACTCTCTTGCAAGTTAGCATAGAGGTCGTGTCCAGAGTGTGAAGTAAGAATATCGCCCCATTTAGTCACGGGTAAGTTGAAATCGCCAAGAATTACGGTATCTTGTATGTTAGTTATTTCTGCAATTTGTTCATAAATTTCACTGTCAGTTTGCACTGATTGAGATGGGGGTCTGTATAATAAATCTAGTGTTATTTTAGTTAGTGGAGAGGGAGTGTGGGAGGTGGAGAGGGAGTGTGGGGGTGGTGAGGGAGTGTGGGAGGTGGAGAGGGAGTGTGGGAGTTGGAAAGAGTGTGGGAGTTGGAGAGAGTGTGGGAGATGGAGAGAGAGTGTGGGAGATGGAGAGGGAGTGTGGGAGGTGGAGAGGGAGTGTGGGAGGTGGAGAAGGAGTGTGGGAGGTGGAGATCGAGGGAGTGTGGGAGGTGGAGATCGAGGGAGTGTGGGAGGTGGAGAGGGAGTGTAGGGGTGGAGAGGGAGTGTGGGGGTTGGAGAGGGAGTGTGGGAGGTGGAGAAGGAGTGTGGGAGGTGGAGAGGGAGTGTGGAAGGTGGAGAGGGAGTGTGGGAGGTGGAGATTGAGGGAGTGTGGGAGGTGGAGAGGGAGTGTGGGAGGTGGAGAGGGATTGCGGGGGTGGAGAGAGAGAGTGTGGAAGGTGGAGAGGGAGTGTGGGAGGTGGAGAAAGAGTGTGGGAGGTGGGGAGAGAGTGTGGCGGTGGAGAGGGAGTGTGGGGGTGTGTAACAGCGCATTTTGAGCGACTGTACACTCTAGGGTAACTCATATAATCACTTGTATAACTCACACCCTTATAACAGTTATTCACTTACTTAAGTATACTACTGTACATTCTAATTGGGCATGATCTCCCCTATAGAAGATCAACCCACCTATAAAGGCCTTGGTACAATTCTTGCAAGCTAAGCAGGGGTTCTCACGCTCCCTCCAGAGAATTGCAGCAACACCAAGATGATTGTTAGCAACTAATATCGTATGACTCCACACTGGTAAGAAGCCGGCACGCTCGAGCCCCCAGGCATTGGGCAGTAGCAGAACAGCCACCCATTAGGAAGGTTACCCCTTCAAGCGGTCGTGGTAATTAATACAGTGACATTACAGTGACAGTGCAATACTGTGCAATTAGTGTGTGTACTGTTTACCTATTTTCGCTATTCTTAATTCATCTATTCTTTACAGGAAGGAATTACAGATTACAGGAATTATAGCTCAATCTAGTTGTTAGCCAGCTTACTGCTTTTAATTAGGTAGATACTTCCCTGCTGGGCAATACGGTATCTACACAGACCTTATAACTATTTACAAAATCGCATAGTTCTATATTTTGTGTTAAATAAATATATATAGAAAAGCCACCAGTGTCTTTGCTTCAAATCAATTACCTCTATGATTTACCTTTCAACATGTTTTTACAGTGTTAACCTGGACTACAAGCATTACAAGGAAAATCAAGGTAAGAGGCAAAAAGGTATCAAAACTGTATAATCCCCGATACATAAGTGGTTGGCAGCTTATTGGGATACGTGTTCCTTAATACAACACAGAAAAGACCTCCGAAGAGCAATCATATTAACCCATAAGTGTCGGGGCGCAACATAAGTCGAGTATAATAAATCTGGACTATCTGGCGGCGCTCGACATAGGTCGTGTGGCAATTTCAGCACGTAATGTTGCTGAGAGAGAGAGACAAGTGGTGGCAGGAGAGTAGCGAGCGTATGACTGCTCCAGACCACCGCGGCGAACCTACTGACACGAATCCCACCTCCTCCCTCCCTCTCTCACTCGCTATATACGGAATTGTATGGGGAAAGTGCCGAACTACATGCTTTTTGCACTCGCGTTGCACGGTTGTTGCAAGAAAACTAGCCATCATAAAAGGATCGTTATGGTGTCATTGGAAAGCTCTGTTTATGCCCTTTCAGGGATAGATACTTGTTTTATGCTCTGGGTCTTATTTAGGCATGAAAATGATCACATAAACAGCCCTATTTTGGGTAAAAACACCCCGCTGGGCGGTACATATAAATAAACCGCCTAGGCCGCTCGTAAGGTGTTAAAAGCAGTAAAGAAAAGCTGAAAACAGAGCAACTAGATTTACCAAACATTAATGAGCTAAATGGAAAGAAAAACATCGATGAATGATAAAGACATAGAAGTGGATTCAGAGTGAGGTGGTACTATATCACAGTGCCCAGCACATCAGCGCTGACCTCAGCATTCCCTTCACTGAGCCAATGAGTCACGGTGAGCCCGCGCGCCAGCAACTCGCCCCAGCAACTCAGCCAGAGACTCACACACGCACGCACGCACACCACGCCCAGGCAAGGGTATGACGTGTCTGTGAACTGTGACGTCACAGGAATTGGTGACGACATCAGGAGAAGCAACTGCAACTCTAAGGGATCACCACTTCAAACTTCATTCTACAACAGCTGACTAGAAGACTTCAAACATCACAGCATTAATTCAGCTTTGTATCGGTTAGTCAGAAATAACAATACAAATTAAATATACTAGTAACTAGTGCTAGTAAAAATCCTGTCAACATAAACACAGCAAATGCCAGTGCCTTCTTTAAATTTTCTTTAGCAAATATCTCTACTTATTTACTCTACGAATTTTAAAGTGTGACTATACGTACATTTTAACTCCATTTCGAATTAGTAAATTCAAGTCTTGCTTTAAGAACTTTTATTCTCGCACTAAGAAACTTATATTTTACTTCCTTTTAATTCTAATTTCTCTCATTGAATTAAAATTTTAGGCCTACAGTAAATATTAGTTTACCAGCACAAATTTCTCAAGAAATTTATTTTAGCAGAGGATCATTTCTTTTCTCTTGCCTGTGTTACCTTACTTTCATTTTCTTAGTAAGAGAGTATTCTTATACAGTGCCTTACTAAGTTGGATTTTCCAGATTTTCCTGTATTAATATTTCAACTGTTCACTCATCAGACTAACCACCTTCATTCATCCATACAAACTAACGTAGGGTGTGTGGTTAAGAGAAATCCCTTTTACCAAAAAAATAGTGTACCAGTGCTAACATTTTTTGTGGGATTATTTGTCAATGACATTCAGTCCAGGTACCTTTACCAAAAGTGTCATTTTTCCCCTATCTCCTTTAATCCTTTTGGCAAGAAGTCACCTCACAATGAGGAGGACTTAATTTCCTCAGACAGTACTACTGAGAACAACTCAGAAGAGGAATTAGAGGGAGCGGGAATTGAACCTCAGTCAGACACAGAGCTTGAGAAAGAAGTAGGGACAAAACTTTCTTCTGACCTTGACGACTTGACTGATCAACTTACTAACTTTTTCAAGGAGACATCGGGCCACCCCGATACATCCTCTAGTGCCTGCGGAACAGTTAAGGATACATTGGGTCACCCAGATAGAACATCCTCAAGCGCTAGCGCCAGCGCCAGCGAACCGTCATTGGTATCCCAAGATCACCAAAATTTTGCGAAACACGAGGTAAAATGAAATACCTCCGGCACCCAGAGCCATTTCAGCTTACGTCCTTCAATACTAGATGGAGTCACCCTGCGATCAGGAAACACCTACTTTCCTGTAGTGTCGGCAGTGACACCTCCACCGGCAACGACTACCAGTACTTCATCTACAATAACGCCACCGGCTAATTCCACAGCAATCATGACAGGTCAGCCGCCACCACCGAAGATAAATCTCATGCAACGTGGGCAAGACATCGCCTACTTTACCGGAAAAGATTGTCCAAACTACCCGGGAGGAGTTCTTATCTTCTTGCGGACCATCGAAGACCTCATGAGGAATAGTGACATAACGACAGATGAAGACATGATCGTGTTTGTATGAGGATACCTGAAAAGCGGCTCCAGACCCGCACTCGCACAGTCCATCCTAGGTTTCCGGACCAAGGACTATAGTGCATGGAGAACATAATCTGATTGAATGTTTTGGAGACGGCAACCAAGGAGGAGCATTGGCCTTCGTACACAGAATGGCCCACAAATTTGACGAGTCCCTTGGTAAGCGAGACATGCTCATGGCCCAAGTCATTGCAGGAGATGTTGTCGTAGATGCCGAGCAAAGATTTTACACTTCAGATGGGGTAGATCAGGGAGCACAAACTATGACCCTGAAAAATCTAAGTAAATTCCTAGAATACATGGTTTTCGTATGCGCACTGCCTACCACTCTTAGGAAGGAAATCATGAAGACTGAGTTTAAATCAACCAGTAACCTTCAGAAGTTTGTGGCAAAGAAAGCATTCAAAATCTCCACAGATGTAATACCAAAAGCCTTCGTAAGCCCAGTAGAAGCTTTTGGGACCAAACCCAGGCAGGCTACAAGCTCAAGGAACCACAACATCTGTCAACACTGCCAGAAGAAGGCCCATGACAAGAGATCATGCTGGAAACTGCACCCGGAGCAAACCTCGGACAGGTACAAGAAGAAGACAACACACACACCTTCCGGTCGGGCATCACACAAAGCTGGACGAGCACAAGGAACCCCCACAAGCCAAGGAACACAAAGTCCGAGGAAGAGCTGTATGATCCATGGAGAAATGGGACATTCCACAGAAGACTGCCGAGCAGCCAAGGATCTAGTCAGTAAGTACCACAAACGTTCGTCGGGGGAAGCTCAGGGCAGGACGCCCGAAAATCAAACGTAGTAAAGACTACTCCGTTACCTACCAATGTACACTCGTCTCCCTTACATGTGCCCTCTATCGTTGCGGCTGTCACACGAGTGAACATTATGTCAATTCCAGTAACGGTAGGTAACAGGAAGATCTCTTTGGCTCTTGACTCCGGCGCCTGCACCAACGTCTTGTCCTACGAGTCATTGATAAATCTTCAAAACCAGCTTAAGTGCAACTGGACACTTAAACTCCCAGATATGCAACTTAAAGGAGTTACACGGGATACCCTACAACTAGTTGGTATGGTGGACATTCCGTTTAGATTCACACGTCGCGGAGACCCGAACATCAAGACAAGGTTTTACGTGATAAAGGATTTTCCACTCCCAGCCGATGGCCTCATCGGCATCGGAACGATGAAGGACAACCGCATCGTCTTAGATCCTTCCGAGCAGAGTATGACATACAACCGCCACATGTATTCTACAATGCAGAATCCACGACCTCTCCTACACTCGACCATTGCAGCGACTGTACCAGCAAGCATGGACAATTTACCTGCGCGGTCCTTGGGGTTCCCTACTCCAAGTATCCAGAGTGTTGGATCAACAGGTCAGGGTTCTCGGTTGTATCCCATAGTAGTTTCTGGAAAACAAAGGATTCGTGCTAGAGAAGGTGCACACCTTCCAGTTAGGTTACCCAAACTAAAGAAAGGCACGGATGCAATCTGTCTAAGTGAAAGTGCATGTGTAAAGGGACTAGCTCTCGAGTCAACCTTGTACAAGTTACACACTAACGCAAGGGCGGAGATACTAGTCTACAACAGATCTAATGGTCCAATTACGCTGAAGTCCGGTTGTACCATCGGAAAGGCTCTTGTGTACGACTATCCAGTAGATCCAGAACCCCCGGAGTGGCCCTTCGCACAAGCGCCCATAGCTGTGATGACAGCATCGAAACATTCCAAGATGTCAGAATCAGATCCTATCAAGCTGCACCTCAAGAATGTAGACTTTCCAGAACTGGAGGACTCCCTTCTGAGCTTACTACAGCGGTTCAGAGATGTCGTTGCGCTCCCAGGAGAACGACTAGGTAAAACGGATCTGACAACGCATTCCATACCCCTAAAACCAGACACCAACCCCGTCTACACAGCGGCATACAGATTGCCACACTGTCAAAGGGATGTGGTTAAAGGGATGGTAGACGACATGCTTGAGCAAAAGGCTTTCCAACATTCATCCTCGCCATGGAATTCACCTCTTTTCCTGGTTCCTAAGAAGGATGGAGGATGGCGCCCAGTGATTGATTATCGCAAGGTCAATCAAGCAACCATACCTGATAGATTCCCCATGCCTGTACTGTCCGAGCTACTACAAGGCATTAGTAAAGGGAATACAGTGTTCAGTACGCTAGATCTCCTCAGCGGGTACTGGCAAGTTGGAATGGATGAAAAGTCAACGGAAGTCACTGCTTTCTCGACCCCGAGCGGACACTACGAATGGTTACGCATGCCTTTTGGGTTAAGAAACGCACCCCTCACCTTTCAAAGGTTAGTCAACAACCTTTTTGCGGGCCTCTTGGGTGACTCAGTCTTTGCCTACCTGGACGACATTATAATCTGTAGTAAAGATCATGATTCTCATTTCGACAAACTCCAACAAGTAATGGAAAGACTACAAATGGCAGGTTTACGTATCAAGATCAGCAAGTGTGACTTCCTTAAAAGAAAAATCAAGTTCCTAGGTCATCAAGTAGACGTAGAAGGAATCCACACTATGGATGATAAGATCCGTGCGGTACAAAATTTCCCA
This sequence comes from Lithodes maja, assembly GCA_037953745.1. Taxonomy (NCBI): domain Eukaryota; kingdom Metazoa; phylum Arthropoda; class Malacostraca; order Decapoda; family Lithodidae; genus Lithodes; species Lithodes maja. Next base: position 10,960 of record JBAKBP010006972.1, read on the forward strand.
CGACCGAAAACTGTAGAGAATATCCGAAGCTTCATTGGCTTATCAGGCTACTATCGTTCTTTCGTGAAGAACTATGCGAGTCTGGCAAGGCCTCTGACCCAACTGCTCCAAAAGGAAGCACCGTTCGAATGGGCCCCAGAGCAAGAAGAAGCCTTCATCAGCCTTAAGCAGGCTCTCACCTCTACACCTGTCTTAGTTTTCCCTGACTATGATCAACCATTCACACTTTGCACCGATGCATCCCTCAAAGGTCTTGGAGCTGTACTGATGCAGCCAGATGAACGAGGCAAAATGCGAGTCATTGGTTACGCAAGTAGAGTGTTGAATGATGCCGAGACTAGGTATCACTCTACGGAATGGGAAACCCTTGCAGTAGCTTGGGCCCTGAAGCATTTCCGAGATATCATCCTCAGCTATCCGATCGATCTCTACACCGACAATGAGGCGGTCACGAAGATATTCAAGGGTGGTAAGAATCTCACTGGCAGACTAGCGCGGTGGTACGAAACGGTATTACAGTTTGATCCGACTCTGTATCATATCAAAGGTCTGGCTAACGTGGCGGTGGACGCACTCTCCCGAAATGTGCAAGTGGCCCCAGTGATCCAGCTACCGATGCTAACACACGCCCAGGTGCAAGAAGAGCACCGCAAGGATCCTCTGTGGTCCACAGTCATCTATTATCTGGAATCAGGGGATGCTACAACTCTCCCAGCACTACCGGTCCCCCTCACGCAATTCCAATTGCAGGACGGACTTTTGGTTAGAGTTATTCCCAAAGCCATTGACACACGACCCCGTGTAGTGATTCCAAATACTCTCACTGAAGCAGTACTTCAACAGCAACATGATGCTCCCCAAGCTGGTCACCCAGGATGGGACAGAACACTTGACGCTACCAGAAAGAAGTACTACTGGAAAACGATGAGAAAGGATATGTTAAAGTTATTGGCTAAACTCGCAACCAACACATAGCAAGATGTCTCTCCTGTGTCCAGCACAAGGGAACCTGTGATGGTCCCGCACCAATCTTGGAGTATCCAACGCCTTCACTTCCATTCGACACTGTATCAGTGGATTTGCTGAAGTTGCCGCGGAGTCACCAGGATTCACAGTATCTTCTAGTATGTGTTGATTTCTTCTCAAGATTCGTAGTTCTAGCCCCGCTTAAAACTAAAACAGCGGATGAAGTTGCTCATGCACTAGTAACGCATCTCATCTGTCCGTTCTCCTGCCCTAAGACTCTCCTCTCAGACAACGGGTTGGAATTCAAGAACCAGGTGATTGCAAGTATCTGTGATATCTACAATATCAAGCAATCGTACATTGCAGCATACCACCCAGCCTCAAATGGGTTGGTTGAACGCATGAACAGGACCCTCCTAGAAGTCCTACGACATGTAACAAACCCGCTCCAGGAAGCGTGGGAAGACTGGCTTTCACAGGTAGCAGCTTGTGTAAATGGCTCTGTAAACTCCTCTACAGGTAAGACGCCACACTACATAGTCTATGGACAGGACAAGATTCTGTCATATGAACTACTCTCCAAGCCTAGCACACCAGTCTACAATCTAGAGGACTATGCTAAGAGACAACTCCAGGTCTTTAGCAAGATCCACCACCAAGTCCGAGATCATTTACAGGCATCCCGTGCAGAAATGATAAGGAAACAGCACAAAAGAGCACAGCAAACTGTCCTTGACGTAGGTGACAAAGTTATGTGCCTAGATCCGACGAGAATGTCTAAGCTCTCGCCGAAGTATAGTGGACCCTATGTCGTTACGGACACAACATCCGGTAACAAGTTTGAGGTTCGAGACCCTACCACTAACAAGGTAGAAGTAATCCATGGTGATAGGTTGAAACGTGTGAGTCCTGAACTCCCAGCAGATGGAGCACTCACACCTATTCCCTCACCTTCGACGGTGCAACCCACTGCACCCCTGTCGACTGACTCCGCGAACGTCAATGAGTATAAGCGGAAGCTCTGTTCTGCTAGCAGAGTGGATCATTGTTCTATTGAGATAGCATATCTAATGAAACAAGCCGCACACCCAGGTGTGTAGAAAAGACTAAACCAAACCAACTCACCGTTCTGTTAACGTCACACTTCTAACAGAGCAGGCCGCTCACCCAAGTACATCCTACTGGGCGAGTGAAGTATTCAATTAGTACACATTTCTAATAGAATATTGTCCTTTCGTCAGAGAAAGATGAACTGGTTAGTGAAAACACTTCTACTACTTGGAACACTAATAGTGGCTGATGCAGCATCACCTTCGTTGCTGAAGCCCGGCGCCCTTGTTGCCCAAGTAGGGAGAGTGCTAATTGCGGAAGATGTAGTAGCAGTTCAGTATAATTTCGGAGACCTCTTTGACATTCCCCGTAGTGTTGAGACGCTCCAACGTCGCCTAGACAAATTACACTCTACATTTACCTTCCTACTGACTAATCAGACACTGCCCCGTGACTTACGACTTACAGTTATACTCCAACGCTCACGTGTAGCTCGTATGAATCGTAATTTACGGAAGATCCAATTGGTCCTGCCTGAAGACCCTATCCAGGTAGCCAAACATGCTCACTCATGGCGTACAAAGAGAGGACTTTTCAATTTTGTTGGCTTGATCTCCCATGAGCTCTTTGGAACAGCCCGAGCTTCTGATGTTGAAAAGCTGGGAAAGAGACTTAGTGTACTGGAGACAGCAGCAAGAGCCATGAATAGAGTCTTGAAGTACGACTCAATAGCAATGACGGATGTATTTACGACAGTTAACTCGGTAATTACGACTATTAATAACTTGACACAAGTAGTTAATTCTCTAGTTTCTGATGGACATTCCACAGATAAAGTAATTTACTTGTCCGAGATCTTGCAAGCTACTGAGGATGATGTTAGCGATTTATTTCAGGGTATGAAGAGGGTTCTAGCAAATCTCGTTGATGCTGCCCTAAGCCGAGTCACCAGTGACCTAGTACTTGTCGAACATCTCAGTACGGCAATAGAGATAGCGAAAGATCAGTTTTCCCTGATGCCGCTATTTGATGCAGGTGAATGCGAGTTCTACTACCCTCTACTGGAAGCAGTTCTTACGCACTCATCCATTTTAGTCCATATTCCGTTCAAGTCCTCACATATGTTCAATGCTTGGAGAATTATTCCGTTCCCGTTTCTCTTAGACGGAAGATTACTAACCGTGACTGACACAGCGGACATGATGCTCGTCTCCGACGACCTTCAACTTGTGACTGTGACTGACAATGATGCACTTAACTTATGTCGGTCCTCGTATCTTCATCTATATGTGTGTCCAGCGTATGTGTTTTCCTTTACGTCCCCGGACAAAACTGCATGCGAACTTACTTTGACTCAAGCCACTGTGACTGACACTGGAGCTATGAAAGACTGTACGTACGCCCCAGCTCCTGAGCTCCCCGTGTTTCATAAACACTTGCTGGATATTCAGTTCTTTTACTTCCCTAACCAGACCCAGGTGTCACTCATTTATCAAGATTCTAGAAATATATTTCATGCACAAGGGATGTATCAGGCCCCTGATCACTGTGAAGTAAGGAGTTCACTCATTCATACACTGCCTTCTCATCAGCACCAAGCCCTGATTACTAACCTCCCTTCTGAGTTCATCCCTCTTAACATTTCTATCACAGGCAACTCCTCAGACCTAATCATCAAGTCACAAAGCATTAAATTGTTAAATGCATTGAATTCTTCTGAGTTTACTAATCTACTTAGTTCATCTCTCCCCATTTCCCTCAGCCCGCACGTTATCTATCCTACAGTACAAACCCCCGCTTTGGCTCTCTCAGTAATAATTCTAATCCTTGTAGGCCTCTTCCTTCGCCTGAATTTCAGGGTTAATCGCCTGACTCGTAGACGTAAGGCTAAACTGGCAACTGCCGAGGCGACTGTGTAAGTTAGTCCTTACCCTTTCATACCTTCTTTGGCATTGCTATACACTGGGAATAGGGTTATGTAAGTCATAGGGATGATAGGGATAATATGTATGTTCGGTGGGCCTCACTTTACATGGCCGAGCGGTGTAACAGCGCATTTTGAGCGACTGTACACTCTAGGGTAACTCATATAATCACTTGTATAACTCACACCCTTATAACAGTTATTCACTTACTTAAGTATACTAATGTACATTCTAATTGGGCATGATCTCCCCTATAGAAGATCACCCCACCTATAAAGGCCTTGGTACAATTCTTGCAAGCTAAGCAGGGGTTCTCACGCTCCCTCCAGAGAATTGCAGCAACACCAAGATGATTGTTAGCAACTAATATCGTATGACTCCACACTGGTAAGAAGCCGGCACGCTCGAGCCCCCAGGCATTGGGCAGTAGCAGAACAGCCACCCATTAGGAAGGTTACCCCTTCAAGCGGTCGTGGTAATTAATACAGTGACATTACAGTGACAGTGCGATACTGTGCAATTAGTGAGTGTACCGTTTACCTATTTTCGCTATTCTTAATTCATCTATTCTTTACAGGAAGGAATTACAGATTACAGGAATTATAGCTCAATCTAGTTGTTAGCCAGATTACTGCTTTTAAATAGGTAGATACTTCCCTGCTGGGCAATACAGTATCTACACAGACCTTATAACTATTTACAAATCCGCATAGTTCTATATTTTGTGTTAAATAAATATATATAGAAAAGCCACCAGTGTCTTTGCTTCAAATCAATTACCTCTATGATTTACCTTTCAACATGTTTTTACAGTGTTAACCTGGACTACAAGCATTACAAGGAAAATCAAGGTAAGAGGCAAAAAGGTATCAAAACTGTATAATCCCCGATACAGGTGGTGAGGGAGTGTGGGAGGTGGAGAGGGAGTGTGGGAGTTGGAGAGAGTGTGGGAGTTGGAGAGGGAGTGTGGGAGTTGGAGAGAGTGTGGGGTTGGAGACGGAGTGTGGGAGAGGGAGTGTGGGAAGTGGAGAGGGAGTGTGAGAGGTGGAGAGGGAGAGTGGGGGTGGAGAGAGTGTGGGAGGTGGAGAGGGAGTGCGGGGGTGGAGAGAGAGTGTGGAAGGTGGAGAGGGAGTGTGGGAGGTGGAAAGAGAGTGTGGGAGGTGGAGAGGGAGTGTGGGAGTTGGAGAGAGTGTGGGAGTTGGAGAGGGAGTGTGGGAGGTGGAGAGAGTGTGGGAGGTGGAGAGGGAGTGTGGTGTGGAGTACAAAGTACAAAGGAGTACAAAGTATAACGGAAATCAAACAACAACAGTTCCAGTGACCCTTCTAGGCTGCTTATCCTCCAAAACACTGAGGATCAAGTGTCCAAACAGTGGTTTAGAGTGGGTAAGGGAACATTGGAAAGGGAACTACTGCCCTGGAACTAATGTCCGTGGCAGGATTAGGAAGTTAGTAGGGGCTAGATGGGTTAGTAACTGAGGGGAGGATAAAATATAGTTATTCATTTACAAACGCAGTCAGTCGCGGGTTTGATGCGAGATATTTGTCTATGCGAAGTTTAAATGAATCAACGGTGCTGCAGTCTATAACATCTCAGGGAAGCCCATTCTATAAGTTGACAACTCGATTGAAGAAGAAATTTTTAGCTTCGTGTGAGTTAAAAGATTTACCAATAATTTTGCACCCGTTTCCCTGCGTGTAATTAGATTGATCGATAGTGTAGTACTTACTACAGTTCATATTGTCGATGCCTTTGATGATTTTGAACACTTGAATTAAGTCGCCTCTTAATCTGCGCTGGGTTAAAGGAAATAGATTTAATTCTCTAAGACGCTCCTCGTATGGTTTGTTCTTTAGGCTAGGTATCATTTTGGTAACTCTACGTTGAACTCGTTCTAGCTTCTCTATATCTTTTTGGTAATAAGGGCACCAGGATTGAACGTAGTATTCCAGAAGAGGGCGGACTAAGGAATTGTAAAGGGTTAGGATAACGTCTTTGGATTTATGCTCAAATGACCTGCCTATAAAGCCAATTATTTTGTTTGCCTTCTTAACAACTTCTGAACATTGTTGATTCGGTTTTAAGTTACTCAATATTGTTACTCCCAGATCGGTTTCCCTGTTTACATTCTTAAACTGAAGCTGAGAGGGAGTGTGGGAGGTGGAGAGGGAGTGTGGGGGTGGAGTACAAAGGAGTACAAAGGAAATCAAGCAACAACAGATCTAGTGACCGTTCTAGGCTGCTTGTCCTCCAAAACACTGAGTGAGAATCAAGTGTCCAAACAGTGGTTTAGAGTGGGTAAGGGAACATTGGAAAGGGAACTACTGCCCTGGAACTAATGTCCGTGGCAGGATTAGGAAGTTAGTAGGGGACAGATGGGTTAGCTACTGAGGGGGGGATAAAATAAAGTTATTCATTTACAAACGCAGTCAGTCGCGGGTTTGATGCGAGATATTTGTCTAAGCGGAGTTTAAATGAATCAACGGTGCTGCAGTCTATAACGTCTCGGGGAAGACCATTCCACAAGTTTTCAACTCGATTGAAGAAGAAATTCTTAGATTCGTGGGAGTTAAAAGATTTACCAATAATTTTGCAACCATTTCCCCGCGTGTAATTAGATTGGTCGATAGTGAAGTACTTACTACAGTTCATATTGTCGATGCCTTTGATGATTTTGAACACTTGAATTAAGTCACCTCTTAATCTGCGCTGGGTTAAAGGAAATAGATTTAATTCTCTAAGACGCTCTTCGTATGGTTTGTTCTTTAGGCTAGGTATAATTTTGGTAACTCTACGTTGAACTCGTTCTAGCTTGTTTATATCTTTTTGGTAATAAGGGCACCAGGATTGAACGCAGTATTCCAGAAGAGGGCGGACTAAGGAATTGTAAAGGGTTAGGATAACTTCTTTGGATTTATGCTCAAATGACCTGCCTATAAAGCCAATTATTTTGTTTGCCTTCTTAACAACTTCTGAACATTGTTGACTCGGTTTTAGGTTACTCGATATTGTTACTCCCAGATCGGTTTCTCTGTTTACATTCTTAAGCTGAGTGCCATTCATCGAATAGTTTGCTTTCTCATTTAGGTATCCGATATGTAGTACTTTATAATTTATCCGCATTGAAACTCATTTGCCAAATTTGGGCCCAACATGACAATTTATCTAGATTGTGTTGCATATCGTCAACTTGTTCTTTTGAGAGTACGCTATTTGCAATTTTTGTATCGTCAGCAAATTTTGAGATTGTACAGGTGAGACCCTCATCTATGTCGTTGATGTAAATTAGAAAGAGAATTGGCCCTAGTACCGATCCCTGGGGTACCCCGCTACTTACATTGGTCCATTTAGATGCCTTACCGTTTATGACTACTCTTTGCTTTCTGTCGCTGAGCCAATTTTCTATCCATTTCAACACACCGTCTTGTATTCCATGCGCTTTTAGTTTTAGCAGTAAACGTTTGTGGGGAACTTTGTCAAAGGCCTTTTGAAAATCAAGGTATATAATATCTACAGCTTTACACTCATCGTAGAGGTTGAGGATATCGTGGAAGAAGTCTAAGAGGTTTGTTAAACAGGAACGTTTTTTACGAAAGCCGTGTTGAGTATCTTTAAGTAAGTTATTTGCCTCTAAGTGATTTACGAGTCTGTCTCTTATGACCGTTTCTAACATTTTACATACAATTGAGGTTAAGCTAATTGGACGATAGTTACTGGGTAGGGATTTGCTGCCTTTTTTGAATATCGGTGTTACGTTGGCTAGCTTCCACTGATCAGGCATAGTCCCAGACTGCAAGGATTCATTGAATAGCAATGTCAGTGGTTTGGAGAGGTCATCCTTAGCTTCCTTTAGAACTCTAGGCGAGATTGTATCAGGTCCAGTCGTTTTATTTACCTTGAGTTTATCTAAACAATTCAATACTTCTCTCTCTGTAACGGTGATATTGCTTAGAACATCTGAATTATCAATCTGAATCGGCGATGGTGTAGGGATATCACTGAGGTCTTCAGTTGTAAAAACTGATGCAAAGAAGGTATTGAGGGCATTACTCATTTGTACTTCTTCTTTGGTGTATTCTCCATTTTCATCGACTAACGGTCCAACAGTTGAAGTAACTACTTTTTTCTTTCTGATATAACTATAGAATTCTTTCGGGTTTGTTTTACTTTGATTAGCAACATGTAACTCCAGGGTCTTTTTACTTTGCTTAATTAACTTTTTGGCTTTGCGTCGTAGCTCTACAAATTTCACCCGTTCTTCATAATTTTGTGAGGATTTTAATCTATCATTAGCAAATTTTTTAGCAAGCAGACAGTCTGAAATATCTTTATTCCACCATTTGGGCTTATCATTACGGCCTGGACGCCGTATTTTCGATGGTATGCAGTCTTGCACTGCCTTAAGGTAAGTGGTTGTGAAACACTCCCAAGATGTATTTATGTCGTTATTGTTAGTCAGAAAGCTCCAGTCAGTTTCTTAAGCTTTGATTTAAGTTTATGAAAATTTGCTTTCTTGAAATTATGGACTTTCTCAATGCTGCTATTTGATTTGTTACTAGTAAACTTTAAAGTGAAAGTTAACGTACGATGGTCGCTGTTACTGAATTCATCACCAACATTCAAATTCTCTATTAATTCTTCTTTTGTTGCGAGTACAAGGTCAAGCACATTATTACCACGGGTCGGAGATTGTACAAATTGAAAAAGTGAACTCTCTTGCAAGTTAGCATAGAGGTCATGTCCAGAGTGTGAAGTAAGAATATCGCTCCATTTAGTCACTGGTAAGTTGAAATCGCCAAGAATTACGGTATCTTGTATGTTAGTTATTTCTGCAATTTGTTCATAAATTTCACTGTCAGTTTGCACTGATTGAGATGGGGGTCTGTATAATAAAGCTAGTGTTATTTTAGTTCCTCGTTTATTATTTAATAGTACGTAAGATATGTCTATATTCGCAATTTGAGGTTTTGACATTAAAACGGGATTAAGACTTTCCTTTATAAAAAACAGAACTCCTCCTCCATTTCTATTGATCCGAGAGGGAGTGTGGGGGTGGAGAGGGAGTGTGGGAGGTGGAGAGGGAGTGTGGTGTGGAGAGGGAGTGTGGGGGTGGAGAGAGAGTGTGGGGGTGGAGAGGGAGTGTGGGAGGTGGAGAGAGAGTGTGGGGGTGGAGAGGGAGTGTGGGGGTGGTGAGGGAGTGTGGGAGGTGGAGAGGGAGTGTGGGAGGTGGAGAGGGAGTGTGGGAGGTGGAGAGGGAGTGTGGGAGGTGGACTACAAAGGAGTACAAAGAAAATCAAGCAACAACAGGTCTAGTGACCCTTCTAGGCTGCTTGTCCTCCAAAACACTGAGGATCAAGTGTCCAAACAGTGGTTTAGAGTGGGTAAGGGAACATTGGAAAGGGAACTACTGCCCTAGAACTAATAGTCCATGAGCTGTTGTGCCACCGGCTCTTCTTCAATAGCCGTGTTCTGACATGTCTGTAACCTGCACATGTCCGTGCATTTTAGACCATTGCTGAGGCAAGTACACTTAGGGAGTTCGCATGACCGCACACACTTGCAAGACAGTAGCTGCATAACAGCATCTGGTGCTGGTGAGCCTCGCATCCAGTTGACGGCAAGCTTACCGTCCTCATCTGTCATCCAACCGCAGTCTGTTGGGTTCGCAACAAATGGCTGGCTCTGAAGACTTCTCCTCCAGATCGCAGCCTGGTAGTTTGCACGCAGTGCATGCATGAAGAGGCAGTCCTCACAAGGAGGGAGTTGACTTGACTCTACCTCTCCACGTCTTGCACAGAACAGCTCATACCGAAGCTTGTTTACCTTAGTTGTGTGGGTAGATGGTAGGTACATGTGGCAGGTGATTTCCTGTAGCTTCTCAAAGAGTTCAGGAGACACTTCCCATGAGCGTCCAAGTTCGTGAAAAGCATCCTGGTATGTCTTGTCCATCTTCACCTGCTTGAGTGTCGTCATCTTCCCTCGGCCAGCGAATGCACTGACGGTATCACAGCCTGTAAAGGCATGCATACCAATCAATGAATCACACACGCTGCCTCCCAGTGTGCGGCTCAGTGTGGTGATATCCAGGAATCTTGTCCGGTTCTTCGTCCCGCACTTCTGGAACAGATGGGATGGGATCTTGTGGCACATGCCAAGACACAACACCATGACGTCTGTATCTTCTGCAGTGATGATGACAGACTTGTTCCCAGATTCTGCTGCATGAAGTGCATGGAGAAGAAGGCGTGTGTCTGCTTCTTCTTGAGTTGACTTAAGCTCAGGAGCCTCTTCCCACTGCTCTTTGGTGATCTTGAAGCAGCGCTGCTCACATGTGACATACAGCTCCTTGTCCTTGAGCTTCTCCCTGTGCTGTGGTGCCTTCCATTCTTCTACCAAGAACTTGATAAGACTTGCCTTGTTGGAGGAACTACCGAGTAACTTTCTCCACTGCTGGATGTTGTGCCCAGGTTGAATGTTCTTGAAATGAATTCCTGTGCCTGCACTTCTTTTGGCTCGTTCTGCATCCTTGATGGATGTCTCCTTGTAGATATCAAACACAACATCAATGCGCCTGCTCTTAGCACCTTCATGAACAGCGTGACTCAGTGCTGTACCTGCAAGCTGTGAAAAAGTTTTGTCGTTTCCCTTCAGTTTGTGGACCAGGCTCATCCCATCAATTATGGTAGCAGAGGGCTCGGGTATCACTTCTGCAGGAGAAACATTCCTCTCTAACTCCTTTGCTAGGGCAGCCTTGTTGGTCTTGCGGAGAGACCCATCACCGCTGGCAAGTGCCCAAGGCAAAGGCCCAAGGGGATGAGCCAAGACATCACTCATTTTGAGCTTTCTGTTCTCGGCAAGAAGGATCATCTGGCCAAATAGGTTCCTGTCAGCCTTTAAGATAGCCTCCTTGGCATGGTCTTGTGAGCGTGGCTTCATTCTGATGTTAGTGAACGTTCTCAGTTTCGTCTTCGTCATCGTGTCATGAAACTGTATAGTTGGCGTATCGATCTCCAGGCGCTCTTCCTTGAAGGCTTGATATGCATCCTCTCCTATTCTGTAGGCCCCTAGAAGGTCTTTGACAACTTCTGGTGGTGCCATAGTCGCAGTTGACAAACTGACAAGATCTTCTTGCTCTGCGTTGAAGGGGTTCAACCAGCTGGTCTCCATCAGTTGAACTAAAGATTGGACATCGGCCTCATCTCTTCTAATCCTGGCCATCTGTAGGTCTGGGTGGCTGAAGTCAGTATACTTTTGGCCTACTACCATAGTCCTGAGCTGCCTTAAGTACCTGCTGCGATACTCCGATGTCAGGTAGTACCTGGCGACAGCTCCGCCTTTCAGGCTGAAGCCTTTTGTGCCCCCTGGTGTCTGGGTGTCTTTGTTGATCGTCTCTTCGATTGTCTGGTCCACAGGGATCCGTCCAAAGGGATTCTTGCTACCGATCTGGACCGAAAAGCCACCTTGCATGAAGTGTTCATGGACCTCTGGGTGTTCAATGGGCAGTCGAGACATCAAGGCATAGTAGTAGGTTAGGAACCGGGCATAGTTCACTTTGTCATAGGCAAAACACCACGGTATCATCTGTCGGATTGCTCCTAGGTGGAGCATCCAGTTGCCTTCTCTGGAGGCTCGAATTAAGTCCAGCATGATCTCAACCATGTCCAGGTATGACATCCAGAATGCTGAGAGGTTGTGTTCATCTCTGAGGGTCTCAAGATAAACTTGGAAAAGCTTCATGATATGTGTGCATGATTCACTCTCCATCAGCTCTTGAAAGAGTCTCTGAGACACATTGCTGTGAAAGCTGTTGATGTCCTTCAGTGTTTCATCTAGATGGTGTATGTCCCTTGAATGGTTTTCTTCTAGCCATGAAAGGAAGCCTTTCCATGCAAGCCTCATCAGTGCTTCATACACGAGCTTGTGTAGTCTCACTGCTCTGTTGTACCTCTTGCCGTTCATCACTCCTGACACTGATCCTTCTGCGATGATACCTGATTCCACACACAGATCTCTAAGACCTGCATCTTGAAACCTCTTTCCTATGGTGGAGATGAGATTACAGATTGTGTGGAAGACGCCCATCCTGATGATAATGTTCTTGAACTTCTCTTGTTTCCAGATAACTTCGGCAGCTTTGGCATAGAGTGCTTGATCAAACACGCACACAATCTTGTTAAGCTGTAAGGACTGCATGATAGCATGCGTTTGTTCCAAGATTTCATTAACGGTGGACATTTCTGTTGCGGGAGCATTGATAGTGGGCAGGTAGCTTACAGTGTCCTGAACCACTGCAATGTCTCTGCGCATTTTGATGTTGAACCCAGTCCAACTGCTGATGGACTGGTCCTCATGGTCTGACATTCGAGTAAGAAGCCAGATATGGTTCTTTGTCTTTGAATCCTGGACTTCCTTGGTAGTGTCGACATACGCAGTCTCAATCCTAGGTGGCCCTGCCCGCTGCCCAACATTGTATATTGGCAGCATTGATGATGTCTGAGTGATGCTTCTTATCTTGGACTTGGTAATCTCTGGCAGGACTTTCTCTGGCACAGAGCCTGCAACCTTGGACTGGACAGCAATGCCATTGACTCTATGAGAAGTACCTGCTCCACTTAGGGTCTCTTCAAGTCGGTCAATGTTATCCCAGGCCAGGGTTGTGAACACACCAGGGTAGATGTTTGCTGGCAGTGGAATGTCATCCTTTGAGCATTCCAGCTTCTGGATACAAAGGGCTGTATCGATCTCCTCAAACATTGAGTAAGACACACAGTGACCAAGACGATTCAGAGTTCGGATCAGTTCTGTGTTTCCTGTCAAAGACTTTACAGCATTGGTCAGCAGTACGTGCTTGGGTGGTTTTGTCTTGCCACTGGTAACAGCAAAGACCAAGTCACTGCCAAAGGAAGTGGCAAGACGTTGAGCTCTTTCAGAGGGAGTTTCACACTCACACTCTCCTGTCAGCAGGGTGTGCAGGAATTGAGTGACTGCTGCAGGAATGACATTCTGATCTGTATCGGGAGGCCATGGCTGACTCACATCTTGTTTATTGATCTCATTCCTCAGCTGCATTCCTGCTTTGGTTAAGACATCGTCAGAGTTAGCTGCTCTTGCTTCTTGCAGGTCTTTTGCCATTTTGTGTGCTTGCCGGGCAAGGTCGTCCATTGAGAGGCTGCGTGGATAGATTAGAAGCTTTCCTTTCTCATCTGGGACAAAGCGTAGTGATTCTCCAAACTCGGTTTCAATCTTTCGGCGAACATGTTTCTTTGTCGCTGGTTTCAGTTGGATAATACCACGGGACATCATGGATCTCTCAAGCCTAGATGTGAGGTTTGTCATAGGCAGTACCTCTGGGTTGGGGAATAATTTGGTCCTTATATACAAGCAGAGTTCCTCGAGGGCTTCTGTCTCAACCTCTTCGTAGCGTGCTTCCTCGCTTTCTTCCTGATTTTCACCTGCACCCGACCTGGCGGCCGCTGGGAAATCATCTTTTGTGAAGAGTTTGTAGCACGACTTGTGGTAGTGACCCTCTGCAGCAACAAGGTCTCTGCTAACTAAACCAAGGATTCTCTGGTTGAGTTTCCTTATTGCTGCTCTGCGAATCTTCTCATCTGCTCGTAGCTCAACACACTGTATGAGTGGCTCCCTTGTCTTTGTTGTTTTTATGTACTTGCTTGACTTCTCGCAGAAGATACATCCTTTGGCATACACCCTGCTAGTACTAGGGGCATCCCTTGATGCCCTCCTCCTGGGGTCGACGCTTGCTGATTCTATCTTGACACCCTTGGCAAGGATAGAATCCAGTGACTTCTTCATTGTAAAGAGACTACGACATTTACGGTGATAATGTATGTGTGGTATTCCTCCTTCTTCAAGGCCCTTGGCTGCTTCCAGGACTGGATCATGCTGCCTGATTTCTGCAGCCCTGAGCAATATGTTCCAGGAGTCCAAATCCTGTGGTGACACCAGAGCATCGTTGTCATCATCAGAGCAGTGGATGATACAGTCGATCCGTGCTCTCTTCCTCGCAGATGGTTCCATTCTGCCGTCAAACAGTCGACACACACCTGCAAAAAATATCACCATTAAACCATGAACAAACAAACACATTACATGGAAACCACTCTACATATGTTTGCTCCTTCCAATAATAAATTATCCCCAAAATATAACCAAAAATCCCCAAATATGAAATAAACCCCTAAATATGGAGAAACTTGAAATACACATCGGAATAATTCTTGTAGAGAATCAAATAAGCTACAAGAGCTGTTAGAATATATTTTTCAATGTTCCCCATATTTAAGGATTTATTCTAGATTTAGAGGAAAATACCCAAAATATAGAGTATATTCCGAAATATGAGGAAATTTGAAAAATACCTAGGAACAACTCTGGTAGAGAATATAATTCTACATAGGTGTTCAAAGTTTCGCGATGATTGTGTGATGGATTTTAAAGAAAATGAGGAAAACGCCGAGCGTCACGCTAAAAATCTTTATTTTTGGGTAGCGCCCCTATTGCATCAAAAAAATTAGACTAAGCTACCAGTGCGAGAAGGCTATCATATCTTAATGTACTTACAGTCACTCTATAAACATTTTAGTACCATTCGTGTTTAGTCACCCCAGGTGGTACCGATATCTGGCCTGGCTCATGGACTATAATGTCCGTGGCAGGATTAGGAAGTTAGTAGGGGACAGATGGGTTAGTAACTGAGGGGGGATAAAATAAAGTTATTCATTTACAAATGCAGTCAGTCGCGGGTTTGATGCGAGATATTTGTCTAAGCGGAGTTTAAATGAATCAACGGTGCTGCAGTCTATAACGTCTCGGGGAAGCCCATTCCACAAGTTGACAACTCGATTGAAGAAGAAATTCTTAGATTCGTGTGAGTTAAAAGATTTACCAATAATTTTGCAACCGTTTCCCCCGCGTGTAATTAGTTTGGTCGATAGTGTAGTACTTACTACAGTTCATATTGTCGATGCCTTTGATGATTTTGAACACTTGAATTAAGTCACCTCTTAATCTGCGCTGGGTTAAAGGAAATAGATTTAATTCTCTAAGACGCTCTTCGTATGGTTTGTTCTTTAGGCTAGGTATCATTTTGGTAACTCTACGTTGAACTCGTTCTAGCTTGTTTATATCTTTTTGGTAATAAGGGCACCAGGATTGAACGCAGTATTCCAGAAGAGGGCGGACTAAGGAATTGTAAAGGGTTAGGATAACTTCTTTGGATTTATGCTCAAATGACCTGCCTATAAAGCCAATTATTTTGTTTGCCTTCTTAACAACTTCTGAACATTGTTGACTCGGTTTTAGGTTACTTGATATTGTTACTCCCAGATCGGTTTCTTTGTTTACATTCTTAAGCTGAGTGCCATTCATCGAATAGTTTGCTTTCTCATTTAGGTATCCGATATGTAGTACTTTACATTTATCCGCATTGAAACTCATTTGCCAAATTTGGGCCCAACATGACAATTTATCTAGATTGTGTTGCATATCGTCAACTTGTTCTTTTGAGAGTACGCTATTTGCAATTTTTGTATCGTCAGCAAATTTTGAGATTGTACAGGTGAGACCCTCATCTATGTCGTTGATGTAAATTAGAAAGAGAATTGGTCCTAGTACCGATCCCTGGGGTACCCCGCTACTTACATTGGTCCATTTAGATGCCTTACCGTTTATGACTACTCTTTGCTTTCTGTCGCTGAGCCAATTTTCTATCCATTTCAACACACCGTCTTGTATTCCATGCGCTTTTAGTTTTAGCAGTAAACGTTTGTGGGGAACTTTGTCAAAGGCCTTTTGAAAATCAAGGTATATAATATCTACAGCTTTACACTCATCGTAGAGGTTGAGGATATCGTGGAAGAAGTCTAAGAGGTTTGTTAAACAGGAACGTTTTTTACGAAAGCCGTGTTGAGTATCTTTAAGTAAGTTATTTGCCTCTAAGTGATTTACGAGTCTGTCTCTTATGACCGTTTCTAACATTTTACATACACTTGAGGTTAAGCTAATTGGACGATAGTTACTGGGTAGGGATTTGCTGCCTTTTTTTAATATCGGTGTTACGTTGGCTAGCTTCCACTGATCAGGCATAGTCCCAGACTGCAAGGATTCATTGAATAGCAATGTCAGTGGTTTGGAGAGGTCATCCTTAGCTTCCTTTAGAACTCTAGGCGAGATTGTATCAGGTCCAGTCGTTTTATTTACCTTGAGTTTATCTAAACAATTCAATACTTCTCTCTCTGTAACGGTGATATTGCTTAGAACATCTGAATTATCAATCTGAATCGGCGATGGTGTAGGGATATCACTGAGGTCTTCGGTTGTAAAAACTGATGCAAAGAAGGTATTGAGGGCATTACTCATTTGTACTTCTTCTTTGGTGTATTCTCCATTTTCATCGACTAACGGTCCAACAGTTGAAGTAACTACTTTTTTCTTTCTGATATAACTATAGAATTCTTTCGGGTTTGTTTTACTTTGATTCGCAACATGTAACTCCAGGGTCTTTTTACTTTGCTTAATTAACTTTTTGGCTTTGCGTCGTAGCTCTACAAATTTCACCCGTTCTTCGTAATTTTGTGAGGATTTTAATCTATCATTAGCAAATTTTTTAGCAAGCAGACAGTCTGAAATATCTTTATTCCACCATTTGGGCTTATCATTATGGCCTGGACGCCGTATTTTCGATGGTATGCAGTCTTGCACTGCCTTAAGGTAAGTGGTTGTGAAACACTCCCAAGATGTATTTATTTTGTTATTGTTAGTCAGAAAGCTCCAGTCGTTTCTTTAAGCTTTGATTTAAGTTTATGAAAATTTGCTTTCTTGAAATTAGGGACTTTCTCAATGCTGCTATTTGATTTGTTACTTGTAAAGTTTAAAGTGAAAGTTAACGTACGATGGTCGCTGTTACTGAATTCATCACCAACATTCAAATTCTCTATTAATTCTTCTTTTGTTGCGAGTACAAGGTCAAGCACATTATTACCACGGGTCGGAGATTGTACAAATTGAAAAAGTGAACTCTCTTGCAAGTTAGCATAGAGGTCATGTCCAGAGTGTGAAGTAAGAATATCGCTCCATTTAGTCACGGGTAAGTTGAAATCGCCAAGAATTACGGTATCTTGTATGTTAGTTATTTCTGCAATTTGTTCATAAATTTCACTGTCAGTTTGCACTGATTGAGATGGGGGTCTGTATAATAAAGCTAGTGTTATTTTAGTTCCTCGTTTATTATTTAGTAAGGTATGTCTATATTCGCAATTTGAGGTTTTGACATTAAAACGGGATTAAGACTTTCCTTTATAAAAAACAGAACTCCTCCTCCATTTCTATTGATCCGAGAGGGAGTGTGGGGGGGTGGAGAGGGAGTGTGGGAGGTGGAGAGGGAGTGTGGTGTGGAGAGGGAGTGTGGGGGTGGAGAGGGAGTGTGGAGGTGGAGAGAGAGTGTGGAAGGTGGAGAGGGAGTGTGAGGGTGGAGAGAGAGTGTGGGGGTGGAGAGGGAGTGTGGGAGGTGGAGAGAGAGTGTGGGGGTGGAGAGGGAGTGTGGGGGTGGTGAGGGAGTGTAGGAGGTGGAGAGGGAGTGTGGGAGGTGGAGAGAGAGTGTGGTGTGGAGTACAAAGGAGTACAAAGGAAATCAAGCAACAACAGATCCAGTGACCCTTCTAGGTTGCTTGTCCTCCAAAACACTGAGGATCAAGTGTCCAAACAGTGGTTTAGAGTGGGTAAGGGAACATTGGAAAGGGAATTACTGCCCTGGAACTAATGTCCGTGGCAGGATTAGGAAGTTAGTAGGGGACAGATGGGTTAGTAACTGAGGGGGGGATAAAATAAAGTTATTCATTTACAAACGCAGTCAGTCGCGGGTTTGATGCGAGATATTTGTCTAGGCGGAGTTTAAATGAATCAACGGTGATGCAGTCTATAACGTTTCGGGGAAGCCCATTCCACAAGTTGACAACTCGATTGAAGAAGAAATTCTTAGATTCGTGCGAGTTAAAAGATTTACCAATAATTTTGCAACCGTTTCCCCGCGTGTAATTAGATTGGTCGATAGTGAAGTACTTACTACAGTTCATATTGTCGATGCCTTTGATGATTTTGAACACTTGAATTAAGTCGCCTCTTAATCTGCGCTGGGTTAAAGGAAATAGATTTAATTCTCTAAGACGCTCTTCGTATGGTTTGTTCTTTAGGCTAGGTATCATTTTGGTAACTCTACGTTGAACTCGTTCTAGCTTGTTTATATCTTTTTGGTAATAAGGGCACCAGGATTGAACGCAGTATTCCAGAAGAGGGCGGACTAAGGAATTGTAAAGGGTTAGGATAACTTCTTTGGATTTATGCTCAAATGACCTGCCTATAAAGCCAATTATTTTGTTTGCCTTCTTAACAACTTCTGAACATTGTTGACTCGGTTTTAGGTTACTCGATATTGTTACTCCCAGATCGGTTTCTCTGTTTACATTCTTAAGCTGAGTGCCATTCATCGAATAGTTTGCTTTCTCATTTAGGTATCCGATATGTAGTACTTTACATTTATCCGCATTGAAACTCATTTGCCAAATTTGGGCCCAACATGACAATTTATCTAGATTGTGTTGCATATCGTCAACTTGTTCTTTTGAGAGTACGCTATTTGCAATTTTTGTATCGTCAGCAAATTTTGAGATTGTACAGGTGAGACCCTCATCTATGTCGTTGATGTAAATTAGAAAGAGAATTGGTCCTAGTACCGATCCCTGGGGTACCCCGCTACTTACATTGGTCCATTTTGATGCCTTACCGTTTATGACTACTCTTTGCTTTCTGTCGCTGAGCCAATTTTCTATCCATTTCAACACACCGTCTTGTATTCGTATTCCATGCGCTTTTAGTTTTAGCAGTAAACGTTTGTGGGGAACTTTGTCAAAGGCCTTTTGAAAATCAAGGTATATAATATCTACAGCTTTACACTCATCGTAGAGGTTGAGGATATCGTGGAAGAAGTCTAAGAGGTTTGTTACACAGGAACGTTTTTTACGAAAGCCGTGTTGAGTATCTTTAAGTATGTTATTTTCCTCTAAGTGATTTACGAGTCTGTCTCTTATGACCGTTTCTAGCATTTTACATACAACTGAGGTTAAGCTAATTGGACGATAGTTACTGGATAGGGATTTGCTGCCTTTTTTGAATATCGGTGTTACGTTGGCTAGCTTCCACTGATCGGGCATAGTTCCAGACTGCAAGGATTTATTGAATAGTAATGTCAGTGGTTTAGAGAGCTCATCCTTAGCTTCCTTTAGAACTCTAGGCGAGATTGTATCAGGTCCAGGCGTTTTATTTACCTTGAGTTTATCTAAACAATTCAATACTTCTCTCTCTGTAACGGTGATATTGCTTAAAACATCTGAATTATCAATCTGAATCGGCGATGGTGTAGGGATATCACTGAGGTCTTCTGTTGTAAAAACTGATGCAAAGAAGGTATTGAGGGCATTACTCATTTGTTCTTCGTCTTTGGTGTATTCTCCATTTTCATCGACTAACGGTCCAACAGTTGAAGTAACTACTTTTTTCTTTCTGATATAACTATAGAATTCTTTCGGGTTTGTTTTACTTTGATTCGCAATATGTAACTCTAAGGCATGGGTTCGCAAACTGGGGTACATGTACCCCCAGGGGTACATTTGCACGTTTCAGGGGGTACATTTGGTCTGAAGAAAATAATTACTACTGTACAATACATGGTGTTGTAATCTGCACTCAGATTGCACTTTTCTCAATTTCCTCTTATTGATTAGCACAACTTTTATTGAAATTTACTTTTTTAAACGTAAAGAAGAAGTGTTAAAGAAGCAACGACTGGATCCAAGTGGAAGGATTTTCCAACAAAACAGTGCAGTGGTGCAGGCATCTTATGAAGTTTCACTTATGATTGCCAAACAAAAGAAAGCTCATACCATTGGGGAAAACCTTGTTCTTCCAGCTGCAAAAGCAATGGTGCGTTGTGTCCTTGGAGATGAATCTGAAAAAAAGCTCAACTCTATCTCCTTGTCAAACAATACAGTCCAACGACGAATAGAAGAAATGTCACTTGATATTTTTCAGCAAGTGATTAGCGAGATTTCTATGTCTGAAAGTGGGTTTGCAATTCAACTTGACGAGTCCACTGATGTTACAAATTGTGCTCAGCTACTAATGTTTGCTCGCTATGTAGGAAATGAAGGCATTAAGGAAGAGTTCTTAATGAATGCAGCCTTAGAAGCAACAACTAAAGGCGAAGATATTTTTCAAGTGGTAGATTCATTTTTCAAGCAACATGGTTTGAAGTGGGAAAATCTGAGAGGATGCACAACTGATGGGGCACCAGCAATGTTAGGACGAAAGTCTGGTTTTAGAGCTCGTGTCATGGAAGTAGCACCTCATGTAATATTTATGCATTGCATGATCCATAGGTTTGTTTTGTCATGCAAGGTTCTTCCTGCTGAACTAGCCAGCGTGTTATCACTGGTGGTCAAGATGGTTAACCATGTAAAAGGGAGTGCTCTTAACAGCCGGTTATTCAAACTATTGTGTGAAGATTTTGATGCTAATCACAGTGTACTTCTGTTCCATACTGATGTACGTTGGCTTTCCCGGGGAAGTGTCACAAAGCGTATTTATGAGCTTCATGGAGAATTGCTAGAATTTTTTCAGCATTCCCACAAGTGTGAAGATTTCGTCACTTCCTTGAAGGATCATTCCTTCATGCTTAACCTTGCTTATCTTGTGGATATTTTTGATGCTCTAAATATGCTAAACCAGTCTCTCCAAGGAAGAGATGTAACAGTTTGTGGCAGTATAGCTAAGCTCAAAGCATTCATTGCAAAACTTCGACTGTGGAGGGGAAACATTCAGTCTGATACCTTGGCTATGTTTAGTAATGTAACAGAATTTATAGATCAAAATCCACGATCTAAGACTGACAAGTTCACAGGATTAGCAACTGAGCATCTTATGAAGATGGAGCAAGAAATTAATAGTTATTTTCCAAGCCTTGATGGAGATGAATTTGTATATCTTAGGAATCCTTTCAGTACAAATGCTCAGGTGTTGCAGGCTGGGACAGGTAGGCAGGAGGAGCTGGTAGAAATGCAACATGATGATTCTGCATTACATGTATACTCGGAGAAGAATGTGTGTGATTTTTGGTTTTCAATGCGAAACTCATACAGACAGATTGCCAAACCTGCTATTCGAGCACTGTTGGTATTTCCATCAACATGGCTTTGTGAGTCGGCATTTTCAGTACTATTAGGTATCAAATCAAAATACAGATCAAAACTCAACACACCTGAACATGATCTTCGTTGTGCAATTGCTAAAGTTTCCCCTCGTATCAGTGAGCTTGTTGCTAAAAAACAAGCTCACCCATCTCACTAGTTCTGTTTAGATTTGGTTACAATTGTTATCAATAATTTTGTCTGAATACTAGAGTGCATTAACATTTTTTTCATTTTGTTGGCCCTGTTTCTGCCTTATCTGCAGGACTGAATGTGTGTTGAATTGGTAGTGATCCATTTATGTTGAGTTACTGCGATGCATCAAAATAAGAATACCTGAGTTTTGTTTATTAATGTTTTGGATAATAATAAACAGGTATGTATTGTATGTGCTGGATCAAAATATAAATTACCTTAGTAATTGCTTTATTTCTGTTATCACCATTTAATATACCTATGTAATCTACACATGCAGACTCTATAAATTTAAAATAATATCAAAATAGTAAAATGTCCTTTTTTAATATTAAGCCTAATTTTTTGTGTTAGGGGTACAGGGAACCTATAAAAAAGCCCAAGGGGTACCGAGGAACAAAAAGTTTGGGAACCCCTGCTCTAAGGTCTTTTTACTTTGCTTAATTAACTTTTTGGCTTTGCGTCGTAGCTCTACAAATTTCAGCCGTTCTTCGTCATTTTGTGACGATTTTAATCTATCATTAGCAAATTTTTTAGCAAGCAGGCAGTTTGAAATATCTTTATTCCACCATTTGGGCTTATTATTATGGCCTGGACGCCGAGTTTTCGATGGTATGCAGTCTTGTACTGCTTTTAGGTAAGTGGCTTCGAATAACTTCCAAGATGTATTTATGTCGTTATTGTGAATTAAAAAGCTCCAGTCAGTTTCTTTAAACATAGCTCTAAGTTTAGGAAAGTTTGCTTTCTTGAAATTAGGGACTTTTTCGATGCTACTATTTGGTTCGTTACTAGTAAACTTTAAAGTGAAAGTTATCGTATGATGGTCGCTGTTACTGAATTCATCACCAACATTCAAATTCTCTATTAATTCTTCTTTTGTTGCAAGTACAATGTCAAGAACGTTATTACCACGGGTCGGCGTTCCAACAAATTGATAAAGCGAACTCTCTTGCAAGTTCGTATACAAGTCATGTCCGGAGTGTGAAGTAAGAGTGTCGCCCCACTTGGTCACAGGTAAATTAAAGTCACCAAAAATTACGGTATCTTGTGAGTTACTTACATCTGCAATTTGTTCGTAAATTTCTCGGTCAGTTTGCACTGATTGAGCTGGAGGTCTGTATATTAATGCAAGTATTATTTTGGTACCTTTATTATTCTTTATTAGCACAAAAGATGCGTCGACGTTCACAATTTGAGGTTTTGACAAGAGGGTAGGGTTAAGACTTTCTTTGATATAAAGTAAAACGCCACCTCCATTTCGATTTATTCGGCTTTTCTCAAACATTACATAACCGGGAAGTGAATACTCTGCTAAAAAGTCTCTATCTTCTGTATTGAGCCAAGATTCTGTTATGCCAATCACATCATAATTTTCTGTAAACACTAGCTCCTCTACCTCCTCCCTCTGGAGAGGGAGTGTGGGAGGTGGAGAGGGAATGTGGGGGTGGAGAGGGAGTGTGGGAGGTGGAGAGGGAGTGTGGGAGGCTGAGAGGTAGTGTGAGAGGTGGAGTACAAAGGAGTACAAAGAAAATCAAGCAACAACAGGTCTAGTGACCCTTCTAGGCTGCTTGTCCTCCAAAACACTGAGGATCAAGTGTCCAAACAGTGGTTTAGAGTGGGTAAGGGAACATTGGAAAGGGAACTACTGCCCTAGAACTAATGTCCGTGGCAGGATTAGGAAGTTAGTAGGGGACAGATTGGTTAGTAACTGAGGGGGGATAAAATAAAGTTATTCATTTACAAATGCAGTCAGTCGCGGGTTTGATGCGAGATATTTGTCTAAGCGGAGTTTAAATGAATCAACGGTGCTGCAGTCTATAACGTCTCGGGGAAGCCCATTCCACAAGTTGACAACTCGATTGTAGAAGAAATTCTTAGATTCGTGTGAGTTAAAAGATTTACCAATAATTTTGCAACCGTTTCCCCGCGTGTAATTAGATTGGTCGATAGTGTAGTACTTACTACAGTTCATATTGTCGATGCCTTTGATGATTTTGAACACTTGAATTAAGTCACCTCTTAATCTGCGCTGGGTTAAATGAAATATATTTAATTCTCTAAGACGCTCTTCGTATGGTTTGTTCTTTAGGCTAAGTATCATTTTGGTAACTCTACGTTGAACTCGTTCTAGCTTGTTTATATCTTTTTGGTAATAAGGGCACCAGGATTGAACGCAGTATTCCAGAAGAGGGCGGACTAAGGAATTGTAAAGGGTTAGGATAACTTCTTTGGATTTATGCTCAAATGACCTGCCTATAAAGCCAATTATTTTGTTTGCCTTCTTAACAACTTCTGAACATTGTTGACTCGGTTTTAGATTACTTGATGTTGTTACTCCCAGATCGGTTTCTTTGTTTACATTCTTAAGCTTGTGACGCATGTCGAGTATGAGCATGCTGTACAGAACGCCCAGTCAGGCCCCACTCTCGCTAGGATCGTCAGGGCAGGAACTTTGGCTGTAGTCTGTGTAGAGTTTCCTAACTTAGTTTATGTGAGCCGTTGTACTATAAGTATTATAAATATGTATTTTGTTTTCATCTGAGTCAACGAGTTCTATTTTATATCATTAGTTATAAGTATTGTGTGTGGGACTTATATGCAATGATGAGAGAGAGAGTTATGTAACGACGGCCAGTGAGCGCGCCACGAGGTGTGTAGGCCTCACTCCCTCCTCCCTCCTCCCTTCCTCCCTTTCAGCGCGTGGGAAGTTCTTTGTCGATCCCAGATTGAGAGAGAATATGACGTCATGATTGCCAGTGGGCGGTCCTTAAGTAGTTTGAGATATGCCGCTAGAGGGCCGAGTATAAAAAGAGAGGTTCTTGCCACCATTTCTTCAGAACTCATCAGGCAAAGCGACTTCTCATATCCCTTGCAACTATCCATATTCTTCCGACTGATGTGAACTTTCTCTACTCTCTGAACAGCCTATCTTCTTCCCTTCTCGTCCCTGTTTAACCTCCATGACCCCTTTGGTGCAGATTTAGTCAGCCAAAGTATTATCGCTTGAGTTCTCACGAGATAAGTGCCTGTTAGATAGCCTATTTTTGGAAGGGTTAACTAGAATAGGATTGATTGATGTTTGTTGCACTCGTATATGCATTTCCCTGTGTGCGATTATTCATGTTCCTGTTTTCTGCTGGTTTAGGCAATGCTAGACTGGGATAGGGTTTCTGAGTTGTGATTTCCTATGAGTACTAGGTTGCGGTTGAACCAGTACAATTGCAACGGAGACGTGGAACGCCTAGGTGGTCTTTCTGACTGTGTACCGTGGGAGTTTAGCACTGTGTTGCGAGTGAGGGCTTTTGCCTGTGCCACCCAACACTGTGCTATCTCATTTGCTTGACTTTGAGAGGATCACCAGGAGAGAACCAGATACTAGTGATCTGGATCTCTCAAGAGAGCATCCCGTCAATTACCGTAATTTGGCCGCACAGTCTTAAGGACCTCGCTAGGCTACGAGCCGCTTGCTCAGCCATTGTCTCTTAACCTTAGATATCCCAGCTAGACTTTGCTCGACCAGCAGATACAGCATAGTATTGAAGCTTCTCCTTATGTATATTATTGTTTAAGCACTATTGATTTCATGTGTGGCACGCTTAGCTACTTCAGAGATTAGTGGCCCACGAGCACAATCTTAGTAGGCTATTGCCAGTGCATTGTCGGAGTACTTCTTCTTAATGTTTGCCATATCCTATTGCTTATTCTTATAATTCTTCTTATGTCAATTTAAAGCCTTTAATTACCAGTGAGTTATTCATTAAATTGCTGTTCAAAATCCGATACTTACTTCTTATGAGTATTCGAGAAGCATCTAACTTATCAGAAGATTCCTTGCTTGATGCTCGAGGACTATTGTTTAACGTAACGTAATAGTGCCGATCCGAAGTAGAGGGTGGAGGACTTCTTAAGTTCTTAGTTCAAGGGTGGATTACTTCGGCTTCGGCCAACACTATTCTTTAGTGTTGTAGTACTTTCTTCTTTGTTTGATTGTTGACCAGACTAGATAACTCCCGTCTTGCTATTAGTCTGTTGTGTGAAACGCTAGTACCGAGTTCTTGTATACCCCGTTATAGCAGATAGAACTCTGGAGGGTAGTGGCGTTTTTTGTTCGGCTGGCAGTACTCTGGGGTTGGGATCGTGTGTTTCCGTTGTGGCAGCGAGCCATACTCGAGTCCTGTGTAAGAGCCCTAGTGTACCCGAGTGCCCGGTCGTAACAAATGGCGACCTTGCTTAGGATTTTGTGAACAGTATAATTTTTTGCAGAGTTGTACAACATTTGTTTGTTGGTACTTTAGCGTACATATTGAAGAATATTTTTTTTTGTAAGGCAATTAGGAGAGCATTTAAGAGACTCCAGTTAATTTAGTAATTAGTGCTTGCATAAGGGAGTTTAACACTTTTGTCTCGAGAATTTTTTGGTGAACTTCAGTATGTCGGGCCCTAGTACTGACGAGGAGCGAGAGATGCTAAGTGAGGAGGTGCCGTTAGTAACTAGTGAGGAGGATGCTAGACTTTTTGTGAGTAAGCAGTACCACGTGACGGAGGAGAGGCTGACTGGGGTGAATGTTTATGGCTTGCACCTGATAGCCAAGGTTTTGGGTCTATCCAATGTAGGAGGGATGTCCAAGGGGGAGCTGATTTCCTGGGTGTTGCGTGGGCGACATGGGGTTTCGGAGGAGAGGGCGTTTGGGGGGGTTCCTCCCCAGATCCCCTCTCACTCGACTCCCACAGTGCCGTCCACTCAGTTGCCGGAGGTTAGCACTCTCCCACAGAGGGATGAGCATTGGAAGATTGGAGTGCCCTCGGGCGGTGCGTATGGTGGTTCCCCAGTTCTTGCCCCCCCTCCTTCAGTAGTGGCAGCTCCCTCTTCCGGCCTGTCTCCTGAGATGATATTTAAACTCGAGCTTGCTAAAATGGAGAATGAGGCTAGGAAGCAGGAGATGGAGAATGAGTCTAGGAGGCATGAGACTGAGGCTAGGAAGCAGGAGAATGAGACTAGGAGGCATGAGATTGAGGTTAGGAGGCAAGAGGATGAGACCAGGAGGCATGAGGCTGAGCTTAGGTACGACTCAGAGAAATATTGTGCTCAAATAGATTTAGATAAGACTCGTGCAGAGTCGACAGGGATTCGGATGGGCCGTGAGGGCCAAGTAAGAGAACAGTCCTTGTCCCACTTAGTCAAATTGGTGCCGGCATTTAGTGAAACTGAAGTCACAGAATTTTTTAATCGTTTTGAGAAGAAGTGTAGGGAGCATAATTGGCCTGAAGAGAAGTGGGCAGCTCTGGTCTACTCAAGACTTACGGGTAAGGGTCTGAAGGCTTATGATGCACTGCCTTTAGAGTCTTGCATTGACTACCCAGAATTGAAGAGAGCTGTCCTACGGGTATACGAGTTGCAACCAGAAACATATCGATTGAAGTTTCGGGGTGTTACAAAGACTAGGGAGGCGACCTTTCTTGAACATGCCCGGGACTTAAAAGATGCACTTACAAACTGGACACGTTCTGAGAAAGCTGAGACGGCCGAACAGTTGACGGAGCTGTTTCTGCTCGAGCAGTTTTATAAGTGTACAGGTGCAGAAATGACTTTAACTATTAAAGAAAAGAATCCAAAAACTCTACAGGAGGCAGCTGAGATGGCTGACCTCCGGCTATCATTAATTCGTGGGTGCGGGTCTGCCCAGCGTAGTGAGGCAGGTAACAAGGGGCGTGACGCCCCACCCCCCCGAGTTAGTAATATATCTTATGCAAACAAGTACAAGAGTTATGATACCAAGACTGACCACAAGACTAGCACCGTCCCATTTAAGAAGGGGCCGGGCCCTTCCCAGTACCAAGGGAAGCCCAAAGGGGAGTTAGAGTGTTATCAATGTCATAAAAAGGGGCACTTTGCAAGAGTCTGTCCTAGCAAACCACCTACAGCAGCTGTGTCTTTGGCCTGCAACATTGGTGTGTCTCTGAAGCCTTCTGAGTTTGCCCGGGGCAGTTCGTCAGAGGCTGAGGCACAGCCAATGCAGAAGCACCTGGGAGGCTCGAACCCTGCTCAGGATGTTTTTTGCGACCATAGAGGACGGGGTTGCGTGATGTGGGCGGGGCGCAAGCATGGAGTAGAGGTCTTGCGTGATACAGGTGCTTCCCAGACTTTGATGAAAAACTTGACTGGCTACCCTATAAATGCGGCTCGGGTGGTGGTGGTGCAGGGTATTAATGCAACTCGGTCATACCCGCTGGTGCGGTTGGAGTTGGAGGTGGATGGTGTGGCACGTGAATTGGATGTTGGGATTGTGGAGAAACTGCCAGTGGAGGGCGTCGACCTTCTTCTCGGCAACGACTTTGCAATGCCCGCTTCTGAGGTTCTACCCTTAGTCGTTGCCGAGAGGCCGGCCGACGTGAGTAGGGAAGAGCGAGAGTGGGTCGAGCGGTGCCAGGCACAACCCATGGCGTGTGCTGTCACCCGAGCTCGGGCAGCTAAAGTGTCACAGCCTAGTCCTCCGTCTTCAGACCAGCAGAGGAACGATCAACAGGAGGAGGCTAAAGCTAGAGTTGGTTTTAAGAGTTTTGACTCGGCGGCTCTCCTGGGTGATTCAGTATTAGCACCATTACTTAGTTCTGGAGTAGCCCCTGGGCCTGTCATCGAGAGTGACGAGGCTGGGCATGACGAGTCTCCACGACAGCAACGTTATGAACATCGAGAGAGACAGAGGGAGCAGCTCAGTATCGGGGAGGGTCATGCATTGCTCCGGGAGCAGTTAGATCGCTTGGCACCCTCAGATATACGTCGGTTGCAGCTGGAGGACCCTGAGCTCCAAACGTGTGCTAATGGAGCTGTGGAGCTCGACGAGGACGGTGATGCACAGCCGGGAGATTTTTTTTATTTAAATGGCATCCTGTATCGGCGTTTTCAAGACCCTAACCGTAGCTGGAAGATGGGGTCCGGGGTAGTGGACCAGTTGATGGTGCCGCGGGAGTGCAGGGATAGCCTACTGAGTTTGGCGCATGACACACCGCTGGCAGGACATTTGGGGGTAAGAAAAACGGTGGCGGCTTTGGGGAAGTTGTTTTGGTGGCCGGGGATGAAGTCTCATGTGCAGTCCTGGATAAACTCATGTGATATTTGTCAACGGGTCGGGAAACCAAACCAAGTTATTCCTAAAGCTCCGTTGCACCCTATTCCTGTAATTGGGCCACCTTTTAGTAAGATTGTTGTTGACATGGTTGGTCCCCTCCCTCCCACAAAGGCTGGTAATAAATTTTTGTTAACCATCATGGATGTTGCCACTAGATACCCCGATGCATACCCCATGAAAAACGGCATGGCTAAGACGGTAGTCAGTAACTTGTTGTGGTACTTTTCAAGGTACGGGTACCCGGAGGAGATTCAGTCTGATCAGGGGTCCAATTTCACCTCCAATCTCTTTAAGCAAACAATGCAACAGCATGGAATACGGGCGGTGGTATCGTCAGCGTATCACCCTGAGAGCCAAGGGGTGCTTGAGCGGTGGCATGCCACCCTTAAAAGCATGCTCAGGTGTTATTGTGCTGATAACGGAAGAGATTGGGATCTTGGATTGCCGTATGTACTGTTTGCTGCTCGGGAAGTGCCTGGTGAGAGCCTGGGATTTAGTCCAAACGAGCTGATTTTTGGACACCGAGTCAGGGGCCCCCTTAATATGCTGCGGGAAATTTGGGAAGGAACTGTGCCGCCTTGTTCCTTGTTGAAGTATGTGTTTGAAAGCCGTGAGCGCATGCTTAAGAGTCTGGAGATGGCAGGTCGGAATTTAACAGGGTCACAAGCTTTAATGAAGGACAGGTATGATCGCAAAGTGAAGCTCCGGGAGTTCATTGTGGGACAGGAGGTGTTGATTTTGTTGCCTTTGGTGGGTAACCCCTTGTCGGCGAAGTATACTGGACCCTATAAAATTGTGGAGAAAATTTCGGACCTAGATTACCTTGTTGCCACTCCAGACAGGAGGAAGAAGAATCAGTTATGTCACGTGAACCTGATAAAAGAGTATGTGAGGCGCCCCTCTGAGCCTCTCACTGTCCCTGTGTTGGCTTGTTGCGGCCGTGGTGGAGAAGGAGAGGGGGACAGTCAAGCTTCAGAGGAGGATAGCTGGGATCACCATGTTTCAGCGGATCAGTGGGCGGGGAACTCGAGCCTAAGGGCTGACGAGGCTATAGCCCATTTGCCTGAGCCGCAATTTGAAGCTATCCGTCAGTTGCTCGGTTTATACCCCACTGTATTCGCTGAACATCCAGGCCTCACTACTCAGGCTATGCATGATGTTGACGTGGGGCACCATCTACCCTTTAAGTCAATCCCATACCGTGTGCCCCCCATAAAACTACCCGCTCTGAGGGATGAGTTGGAGTATATGCTCGGTAGAGGGTTGATAGAGAAAGGTACCGTTAAATGGACTTCCCCCGTAACACTGCAGCCTAAACCAGATGGCAAGGTACGCTTCTGTATTGATTTCCGTAGGCTAAACGGTTTGACTCCAACTAACCCATATCCTCTTCCTCGGGTTGATGATAGTGTTGATAAAATTGGTAATGCTCGGTTTTTGTCTAAAGTTGATTTAGTAAAAGGTTACTGGCAAGTACCTTTGTCCGAGCGCGCTAAAGAGGTATGTGGTTTTGTGGTGGACGGGAGTACTTACCGGTGTAATGTTATGCCCTACGGACTTAAGAATGCACCAGCAACGTTTCAGAACCTGATGAATGAAATTGTCAAGGACATTCCAAATTGCACCGTATACTTGGACGATGTAATCATTTATGATGACGACTTTGAGAGCCATTGTGAGCACCTGGAGACCTTGTTCCGGAAACTTAGTGAAGCAAGTCTGGTAGTAAATTTGGCAAAGTGTGACTTCGTAAAAGCCACTGTGCAGTACCTTGGGTTTGTAGTGGGAAGGGGACAGGTGTGCCCTCCTCAGAACAAGGTACAGGCTATCAATAAATTTCCGCACCCAACCACCAAGAAGCAGATCATGAGATTCTTGGGTATGATAGGCTACTACAGACGCTTTATAAAAGGTTACTCTACGGTGTTGGCACCTCTCACAGATTTGTTATCTAAAGACAAAAAGTTTTTGTGGGCGCCTGAGTGTGAAAAGGCTTTTAATTTAGTGAAGCATTTGCTGTGTACTCACCCGATACTCAGGGCCCCAGACTTTAACAGGCCTTTTCAGCTGGCAACAGATGCTAGTGGTGTAGGGGCTGGTGCCGTCTTGCTACAGACAGACAATGAAGGTGTGGAACACCCAGTAAGTTTCTTTTCTAAGAAGTTCAATGCTGCACAAAAGAACTATTCTACAATAGAAAAGGAATTACTGGCGATTGTGCTGTCACTCAGGCACTTCGAGGTGTATGTTCCAGCCTATGGCCCAGTCGTGGTTATCTACACTGATCATCACCCTTTGAGATTCCTAAATCAATTTCACAATCGCAATATGAGACTGACCCGGTGGTCATTGATGTTGCAGGAGTATAACCTGGACATCCGGCATATTGCGGGATGTGACAATGTGATTGCGGATTGTTTATCGAGGGTAGATGATCAGTCGTAGGCTATCACAGGTGTATGATCCCGAAGAGATTGACACACGGGTAGCCTCCTGCTTTGGTTTGAGTAGTATTTTGCGCTTGGTGCTTGTTGGCTCGCGGTTGTAGCCCAGCGTATTGGGTCGTAAAGCAGGATTGTTGAGCGTTTGGTATAGAAGAAAATAGGCTGCCCTTATAGTGCAGCCGGAAAAAAACATATTAAAATATAAAAATCATATAAAAACTCTTTCTTTTTGATATAGATAATTGTATAAGTTTGTCATAGCCTATAGTGTTTGAGTAGTCCACGAACTATCAAACGGCTGAGCTGCTGTAAGCTCGCTCTGGGAGCATGATATTATGTCTTTTACTATTGTTGGGAGGAGTTATGAAATGTGAATTTTTTTTTTTATATAAGATGTGTTTTAGTGATAAACTCAGCGTTGCTTTAGTGCCATGCGGTCGCTGGGTGTGAGGGGTTTGATGGGGTTCTGTATATCAGATTTTAGCTCAGGGTTGAGCAAGTAAAATCTTGGGGGAGGTGTGACGCATGTCGAGTATGAGCATGCTGTACAGAACGCCCAGTCAGGCCCCACTCTCGCTAGGATCGTCAGGGCAGGAACTTTGGCTGTAGTCTGTGTAGAGTTTCCTAACTCAGTTTATGTGAACCGTTGTACTATAAGTATTATCATTATGTATTTTGTTTTCTTCTAAGTCAACGAGTTCTATTTTATATCATTAGATATAAGTATTGTGTGTGGGACTTGTATGTAATGATGAGAGGAGAGAGAGAGAGATATTACGTGGCGGGGGTCAGTGAGTGCGCCACGCGGGCCGGTAGGCCTAATTCCCTCCTCCCTCCTCCCTTCCTCCCTTTCAGCGCGTGGGAAGTTCTTTGTCGATCCCAGATTGAGAGAGAAGATGACGTCATGATTGCCAGTGGGCGGTCCTTAGTAGTTGGCGTTATGCTCACTAAAGGGCCGAGTATAAAAAGGGAGGTCCCGCCGCATTTTCCTCAGAACTCATCAGGCAAAGCGACCTCTCATATCCCTTGCAACTATCCATATTCTTCCGACTGATGTGAACTTTCTCTACTCTCTGAACAGCCTATCTTCTTCTCTTCTCGTCCCTGTTTAACCTCCATGACCCCTTTGGTGCAGATTTAGTCAGCCAAAGTATTATCGCTTGAGTTCTCACGAGATAAGTGCCTGTTAGATAGCCTATTTTTGGAAGGGTTAACTAGAATAGGATTGATTGATGTTTGTTGCACTCGTATATGCATTTCCCTGTGTGCGATTATTCATGTTCCTGTTTTCTGCTGGTTTAGGCAATGCTAGACTGGGATAGGGTTTCTGAGTTGTGATTTCCTATGAGTACTAGGTTGCGGTTGAACCAGTACAATTGCAACGGAGACGTGGAACGCCTAGGTGGTCTTTCTGACTGTGTACCGTGGGAGTTTAGCACTGTGTTGCGAGTGAGGGCTTTTGCCTGTGCCACCCAACACTGTGCTATCTCATTTGCTTGACTTTGAGAGGATCGCCAGGAGAGAACCAGATACTAGTGATCTGGATCTCTCAAGAGAGCATCCCGTCAATTACCGTAATTTGGCCGCACAGTCTTAAGGACCTCGCTAGGCTACGAGCCGCTTGCTCAGCCATTGTCTCTTAACCTTAGATATCCCAGCTAGACTTTGCTCGACCAGCAGATACAGCATAGTATTGAAGCTTCTCCTTATGTATATTATTGTTTAAGCACTATTGATTTCATGTGTGGCACGCTTAGCTACTTCAGAGATTAGTGGCCCACGAGCACAATCTTAGTAGGCTATTGCCAGTGCATTGTCGGAGTACTTCTTCTTAATGTTTGCCATATCCTATTGCTTATTCTTATAATTCTTCTTATGTCAATTTAAAGCCTTTAATTACCAGTGAGTTATTCATTAAATTGCTGTTCAAAATCCGATACTTACTTCTTATGAGTATTCGAGAAGCATCTAACTTATCAGAAGATTCCTTGCTTGATGCTCGAGGACTATTGTTTAACGTAACGTAATAGTGCCGATCCGAAGTAGAGGGTGGAGGACTTCTTAAGTTCTTAGTTCAAGGGTGGATTACTTCGGCTTCGGCCAACACTATTCTTTAGTGTTGTAGTACTTTCTTCTTTGTTTGATTGTTGACCAGACTAGATAACTCCCGTCTTGTTATTAGTCTGTTGTGTGAAACGCTAGTACCGAGTTCTTGTATACCCCGTTATAGCAGATAGAACTCTGGAGGGTAGTGGCGTTTTTTGTTCGGCTGGCAGTACTCTGGGGTTGGGATCGTGTGTTTCCGTTGTGGCAGCGAGCCATACTCGAGTCCTGTGTAAGAGCCCTAGTGTACCCGAGTGCCCGGTCGTAACAATTGTCATGTCCCCTTTGTTAATCCCACTAACAATCGGTCCCAACACTGAACCCTGAGGGACTCCATTAGTCACTGGAGTTCATGATGATTCGACACCATTAGTGACTACTCTCTGCTTTCTTTCACTTAGCCAGTTTTTAATCCATTCGTAGGTTTTGCCCTGTATTCCTAATCCCTGGACTTTCTGAAGCAATTTTGAATGTGGGACCTTGTCGAAGGCTTTCTGAAAGTCCTAGTACACTATGTCGAAACTTTTGGTGAAGTCATTTAAATTGAAAAGAAAGAGAGAGAGAGAGAGAGAGAGAGAGAGAGAGAGAGAGAGAGAGAGAGAGAGAGAGAGAGAGAGAGAAAGAGAGATGATTATGCAGTAACTTGAACCATTAACCCTTTGAGTACCGGCTGCGTCTTTCTTATTTGATTTCAGCTACATTTTGACGATTTTATGAAGCTTAGGAAAGATATATGCCAATTCTCATGATTTAAGACAGTCTGTAGCCAATTAATGTGTAGACGTCCTTCCTAAGCTTGAATAAAATCGTCGATCATTGCCAGACAATAATAAAAAGGACGTCACCGGTACTGAATGGGTTAACCCCTTCTGTACCGACGACGTCATTTAAGTTTTATTCTAGCAATATTTACACAATTGTGGGCAGTTTAACCCTTCCTACCCGGTCTGCCTTAGGTAAGGACAGCTCGAAAGAAGGGCCGCTACCCGGTATGCCTTACCTAAGGCAGCAGCTTAATAGCCTAATTAAGCTTGGTCTGAACGCTGTCTGTACAACATAATGTCAACAAACCCAAGCGTTGCGTCACCGCACCTCCGAAAACAAGAAGGAGAAGACTCTTCAATGTTATTGTTCTGACGTCAGACGAAATTAGTGTCTGAAAAGCCCCCATATTGGCAACATCTCTGCAATATTGGCTCCACTGAAATCGTCATCACAACTGAACCAGTTGACTTACAGAGCTCTACTCAACGCCAAAATACAGATTGAAAACCGCACTACGATTATAGATGAGTGGGAAAGTTCTAGCAGTGAAAATAAACATAAATACGGTAGCATAGGCCTAGACGTTTTTCAGCCATTTCGCCCGGGTAGGAGCGACCGTCATTGGGCAAGACAGCCCGGGTAGGAAGGGTTAAGAAGGATCTGTGGTAGTAAAAGGGGAAAAGTGAGATAGTTTGAAGCCATTTAACTGTTGTAAGCACTTTGTAAACTGAATAAAATCGTCTAACAGTAGCCAGAATAAAGTTAAAAGGACGGCGCCGGTACTGAATGGGTAAATAATCCTACTATAAGTGACAAGCCAGGTTTCCGCGAGGCAATTGTTCACGTAATATGATAATGTTACAGTTTATCGAGTTTATTAGTATATTTGTAAATTGGTAGTGTTAGTTGTACTTTGTTTCCAGAGAATAGAAAGGTTGAGATGATTAGACCATTTATCTCACGTGTATTGATCTATCACATGCACGCACACATACTGACACATACATTCACAACCACACAAAACACCCACACACAGACTAACATAACACATACAGTCACAACCACACAAAACACCCACACACACACTAACAGAACACACACACACACAGAACACACACACCAACACACAGAACACACCCAAACCCACACACACTGACATACAAACAGAACACACCCACATACATACACATAGCACACACACACACACACAAAACACACACACACACATACAGAAAATACACACACAACCTTAACTTCTCCCACCAACGTTAATAATTTTCGTGTCCACTGTAACTGATCCTTAACCTCTTCAGCACCATGACGCCTTTTTACCTTTGATCCTGGCTAAAATTAGATTATTATGTGCAGTTTAAGAAGGACCTATGTTATTAAGAGGATTTATTGAGATCGCTTTTACCCATTTGAGTCGTAGAGGTAGATTACAAACTTTGGAAAATCGTCGTATGGTAACCAGAATATAAGGGTGTAATGACCACAATCGTCATATGGTAACCAGAATATAAGGGCGTAATGACCACAATCGTCATAATATGGTAACCAGCATATAAGGGTGTAATGACCACAATCGTCATATGGTAACCAGAATATAAGGGTGTAATGACCACAATCGTCATATGGTAACCAGAATATAAGGGTGTAATGACCACAATCGTCATATGGTAACCAGAATATAAGGGTCTAATGACCACAATCGTCATATGGTAACCAGAATATAAGGGTGTAATGACCACAATCGTCATATGGTAACCAGAATATAAGGGTGTAATGACCACAATCGTCATATGGTAACCAGAATATAAGGGTGTAATGACCACAATCGTCATATGGTAACCATAATATAAGGGTGTAATGACCACAATCGTCATATGGCAACCAGAATATAAGGGCGTAATGACCACAATCGTCATATGGTAACCAGAATATAAGGGTGTAATGACCACAATTGTCATATGGTAACCAGAATATAAGGGTGTAATGACCACAGTCGTCATATGGTAACCAGAATATAAGGGTGTAATGACCACAATCGTCATATGGTAACCAGAATATAAGGGTGTAATGACCACAATCGTCATAATATGGTAACCAGAATATAAGGGTGTAATGACCACAATTGTCATATGGTAACCAGAATATAAGGGTGTAATGACCACAGTCGTCATATGGTAACCAGAATATAAGGGTGTAATGACCACAATCGTCATATGGTAACCAGAATATAAGGGTGTAATGACCACAATCGTCATAATATGGTAACCAGAATATAAGGGTGTAATGACCACAATCGTCATAATATGGTAACCAGAATATAAGGGTGTAATGACCACAATCGTCATAATATGGTAACCAGAATATAAGGGTGTAATGACCACAATCGTCATAATATGGTAACCAGCATATAAGGGTGTAATGACCACAATCGTCATAATATGGTAACCAGAATATAAGGGTGTAATGACCACAATCGTCATAATATGGTAACCAGAATATAAGGGTATAATGACCACAATCGTCATATGGTAACCAGAATATAAGGGTGTAATGACCACAATCGTCATATGGTAACCAGAATATAAGGGTGTAATGACCACAATCGTCATATGGTAACCAGAATATGACGACAACTATGTAATGATGGTGAAGGGGTTAAGGGGAGGCAGACCGTTTTTCTGTACCCCTTTCTCCCTAATGTTTAGCCCCACTAGTTTTGAGAGTATAAGACGTTCGGCTCATTAGTTGGGCGATTTAAACACCTTTCGCCTCATTTCGTTGTCAATTTTAAGACCTTTCATGCCATTTAGGTGTCTATTATTTCCTGGCGAGCGAAAGCGAGCCATCAATTTTAAGAGGAATCGGCCTTCGGCCGGTACATTTTTCTACCGAAAAATGTACAAATTTATCTTGAAGGGGGTCTAGGGGATGTTTTTCTAAGCTTGATGGAGGTCTAGGGAGGAAACTAAAAACATATATGAATACATGAATTAATAGACCAAACAAACGGCCAGTCTTCCCTTAACACTAAAAGGCTGTAAATGACCACAATCAATACCTGTATGCAAGATCACGATATAGTCTGTGCATTATGCATCTGATGCCGGTTCACTCAACATTTATCCTTAACACTGGTCTGGCAGCTTATGAGGTAAACATTTAGATTATGTCAATTACCTAAATTCATCTACCATCAGTTTAGTTTTCGATACCAGGACAAAATACTCCAGAAATGTTGCCAGAAAATTGTTGATCATCGAATGTTGACTATAAAAGCTCTCGTGTGATACCGGCTTAACTAGCGGATATAGGACACTCAAGAATTATAGATTATTTTGTTTCCTACTGATGGTAAATTGAACCCCTTAGCAACTTATATCTCTAGACTTAATTGAACCCCTTAGCAACTTATATCTCTAGACTTAATTGAACCCCTTAGCAACTTATATCTCTAGACTTAATTGAACCCCTTAGCAACTTATATCTCTAGACTTAATTGAACCCCTTAGCAACTTATATCTCTAGACTTAATTGAACCCCTTAGCAACTTATATCTCTAGACTTAATTGAACCCCTTAGGCAACTTATATCTCTAGACTTAATTGAACCCCTTAGCAACTTATATATCTAGACTTAATTGAACCCCTTAGCAACTTATATCTCTAGACTTAATTGAACCCCTTAGCAACTTATATCTCTAGACTTAATTGAACCCCTTAGCAACTTATATCTCTAGACTTAATTGAACCCCTTAGCAACTTATATCTCTAGACTTAATTGAACCCCTTAGCAACTTATATCTCTAGACTTAATTGAACCCCTTAGCAACTTATATCTCTAGACTTAATTGAACCCCATAGCAACTTATATCTCTAGACTTAATTAAACCCCTTAGCAACTTATATCTCTAGACTTAATTGAACCCCTTAGCAACTTATATATCTAGACTTAATTGAACCCCTTAGCAACTTATATCTCTAGACTTAATTGAACCCCTTAGCAACTTATATCTCTAGACTTAATTGAACCCCTTAGCAACTTATATCTCTAGACTTAATTGAACCCCTTAGCAACTTATATCTCTAGACTTAATTGAACCCCTTAGCAACTTATATCTCTAGACTTAATGGGAATAAATGAGACTACTATAGCTTTGCGTAATATAATTACCAACCTTTTATTATTAACATGCTCAGGCCGAAGGCCGGTTTCTCTTAAATTACTGGCTCGTTATCGCTCGCCAGGAAGAAATCGACACCGAAATGACACGAAAAGTTTAAATATTGACAAAGAAATGGTCGAAAAGTTTTAAAATCGCCAAACTAATGGGCCGAACGTCTTAAAATCTCAAAAACAAATGAAGCTAAACATGAGGATGAAAGAAAGCCAAAAAAAAAAAACCCCATCTTTCCTTAATAAGACAGTCAAAACTATACCAATTTCATTAAATGTACAGTCGCGCTAATAAGTCAGGTCCCAGCTGTCATTACGTTTGGCTTGCTCATTGCTGTATTAATGTCTGTCAGATGTTGAATAGGGTGGGTAAGTGTAGGAACATGTTTGTATATTTCACTCGATATGAAGAAATGAAGCTTATATATTGCTGACACCAATTATTGATAAAGACATACAGTACTTGGTGCCAAGACATCACTTATTAGCGCGACTGTATCGTTGGCCAGTAATCCCGACCCCAACTCAAAACCGACTAGGGTAATCGAGCTCATATTTCTACCATTTGGGAAGGGTCTGCCAGGGAAAAGGTGTGGAAATTTCAATATATTTGTTATGTGTATGAAGGATACAAAATGCAAATCTGCCTGTAGCAAGTGTCTGCCCCAAAGGTTGATAGTGACAGCGCCAAAATCAAGGTACATTATAGGTAATTTAGATGTTTTGGAAATATGTCTGGTGTGCTTGATAAGTGTAGTGAAATCAATAGGAGCAGGAGGAGGTGTTTGTGAGAGTTAACTGGATTACTCTCTGTTTTGGTAATATGTCTGGTGTGCTTGATAAGTGTAGTGTAATGAATAGGAGGAGGAGGAGGTGTTTGTGAGAGTTAACTGGATTACTCTCTGTTTTGGTAATATGTCTGGTGTGCTTGATAAGTGTAGTCTAATGAATAGGAGGAGGAGGTGTTTGTGAGAGTTAACTGGATTACTCTCTGTGTAGGTGAGGCACAAATTGTTCCAGCCCCTATTGTTGAGTATCAGGGGATAGTGGTCAGGATTCCTGGCCTACCTCTCATGAACGGACTATAATAACGTTGATGGTGAGGGAGATTTGTCACCGATAATATTACGGTATTAACCCCTCCTGTACCGGCGAAGTATTTTTTAATTATACCCTATCTATATTTAAACAATTTTGTGAAGTTCAAGAAGGATCTGTGGCTAATTGGTGGAGACCCTTCTTAAACTGAACAGTGTCGTCTATTAGTAGCCAGTATAACATGAAAAGGACGGAAACTGGTACTGAACAGTGTCGTCTATTAGTAGCCAGTATAACATGAAAAGGACGGAACTGGTACTGAACAGTGTCGTCTATTAGTAGCCAGTATAACATGAAAAGGACGGAACTGGTACTGAACAGTGTCGTCTATTAGTAGCCAGTATAACATGAAAAGGACGGAACTGGTACTGAACAGTGTCGTCTATTAGTAGCCAGTATAACATGAAAAGGACGGAACTGGTACTGAACAGTGTCGTCTATTAGTAGCCAGTATAACATGAAAAGGACGGAACTGGTACTGAACAGTGTCGTCTATTAGTAGCCAGTATAACATGAAAAGGACGGAACTGGTACTGAACAGTGTCGTCTATTAGTAGCCAGTATAACATGAAAAGGACGGAAACTGGTACTGAACAGTGTCGTCTATTAGTAGCCAGTATAACATGAAAAGGACGGAACTGGTACTGAACAGTGTCGTCTATTAGTAGCCAGTATAACATGAAAAGGACGGAACTGGTACTGAACAGTGTCGTCTATTAGTAGCCAGTATAACATGAAAAGGACGGAACTGGTACTGAACAGTGTCGTCTATTAGTAGCCAGTATAACATGAAAAGGACGGAACTGGTACTGAACAGTGTCGTCTATTAGTAGCCAGTATAACATGAAAAGGACGGAACTGGTACTGAACAGTGTCGTCTATTAGTAGCCAGTATAACATGAAAAGGACGGAACTGGTACTGAACAGTGTCGTCTATTAGTAGCCAGTATAACATGAAAAGGACGGAACTGGTACTGAACAGTGTCGTCTATTAGTAGCCAGTATAACATGAAAAGGACGGAACTGGTACTGAACAGTGTCATCTATTAGTAGCCAGTATAACATGAAAAGGACGGAACTGGTACTGAACAGTGTCGTCTATTAGTAGCCAGTATAACATGAAAAGGACGGAACTGGTACTGAACAGTGTCGTCTATTAGTAACCAGTATAACATGAAAAGGACGGAACTGGTACTGAACAGTGTCGTCTATTAGTAGCCAGTATAACATGAAAAGGACGGAACTGGTACTGAACGGGTTAAGGGGAGATTTTTAGTTTGCTTCCTAGATCCCCATCAAGCATTTGAAAAAAACTCCAAGACCCCCCTTTAATACAAATGTTTACATTTTTCGGTAGACACATTTCCCGGCCAAAGGCCGGTTCCTCCTAAATTACAGACTCGCTATCACTCTCCAGGAAAAAAAATCGACACCTAAATGGCACGAAAGGCCTTAAAATTGACAGAAATTGGGCGAAATGTCTTAAAATCGCCAAACTAACAGGGCGAATGACTTAATATTTCAAAACTAATGGGGCTAAACATGTGGGAGGAGATTCGAAAAAATATCCCTTAAGTGAAAATCTCCCCTTTAGTTGGGAATATTGCTGCCTGTCCTGTGGCGGCAAATTTACAGAATACATTTAAGGGGAAACGGGAGGGAGGGACTTTCTGGACTCCCTTTTTCCTCATGTTTGGCCCAATTCGTTTTTTCGATTTTAAGATGTCGACCCATTAGATTAGCATTGTTAAGACCTTTTCTGCCATTTTGGTGTTGATTTTTTTCTCCTGGCGAGCGACTTCTCTGCCATTTAGGTGGCGATTCACGAATATGTCTACTAAAATATACACAGATATAATTATCTCAAAGAGGGATATGAGGTGTATTTTTTAGGTATGACGAAGGCATAGGGTGAAAGCAAAACAAATAATAAATATACAAATACATAGATTATTATCTCCCCATAACAAAGGAGATAATTTTCAGATTGTAGGACTGTAAACCATCTAGGGTACGATATATATATATATATATATATATATATATATATATATATATATATATATATACAGTATATACAGTATATATAAGTATCCTAAGCATAAGATGTGTTATAACAAAAAAGTCCAAATCTCAACCATTTAAAAGATATTGAAGGTTGTTTCTAGTGTCCTCCCCCATCATCACTCTAATGGACTCTTTAATGTCAAATAGTTTCCAACTGGCGCAAAGGCAGCTAATATGTCTCTAATACTTTAGTAACATACATAATTAGAATATCTTTAAAATAACATGGTAGAATCATTGCAGTACTATGGAGGTGCAATAGGCACTAGGATTGCTTGGCCACCCTTATGGGTAAATACATAGGAAAATAAACAAAATTAACATGCAATATATCAGTACTGGTTGAGATCTGGAATATGTCTTATAGAACATTTAAGGCTTAGAATACCTTGTTATATAATTTCCCAAAGTTATGACCTTTCCTCCTAATAATTGAGGGAAAAAGAGCTCCTCCTATTCATTTCACTACACTTTACAAGCACACCACACTTCCTTCCCACACACCTAAATTACCTCTAACGTACTTTGATATTGGCTCTCTATCACTCTTTCAACTTTGGGGGGGGGGGGGGACACTGGTTAAAGGCAGCTTTGCCCTTTGTCTCCTTCATATACATACTGTATACATATATATATTGTGTATGTGCTGAGGGGCACAGGGCCTTGGGTGGGGCTTTGGTTTCCCGGGCGTTTCCGCACCCTCCTCAGCTCCCTGCCTTGGAGTGGCTTCGGTCACCCAGGCTTTGTTAGTGGTAAGCAGGGAGGATTTTGTGGGGGCGCTCGTGTATGGCCTTGGCCTTGCTTGAGACCTTGGGGCTGTTCGACCAGACAGCCTGGGGAACAACAACAACAACAACAACATATACTGTGAATATATATATATATATATATATATATATATATATATATATTGTGACGCACCCAGTGCGTGGCAACGTAACCTGATTGTACTCCTTGGTACTCCACTGTACCACCACGGTACCACGCTGTACCATGCTGGCTGCTTATATTGAGTGTGACAACGTATAACTATGTTCTTTGTATCTCTGCAAAGGTCTCGTCATTTGCTAACCAGTGGTGGGTTTTGTTTTAAGCCATGTCGAGACCT
Organism: Lithodes maja; assembly: GCA_037953745.1. Lineage (NCBI taxonomy): Eukaryota > Metazoa > Arthropoda > Malacostraca > Decapoda > Lithodidae > Lithodes > Lithodes maja. Next base: position 53,246 of record JBAKBP010006972.1, read on the forward strand.
TCCATTTAAATATGTAGTATCAATAGAGAAGTTGATAGATGAGATGATAGGAATTCAGAGAGAGAGAGTGAGTTAGACTTCAGAGCGAGAGGGTAGCGGTGCGCCACGCTGCCGGGGGGGGTGGTTGCCAGACGTATGGACCGGTTGGCAGCCCTGCGCTTATAGCTAGGTGCGACAGGGTTGGTAGTACATTGCCGCCTGCATATGCTGCCTGGCTGCCCATGTTGTCGTACTGCACATTGCATGGAGGCTCGCTGTGTGTTCCATGATCAGGTTGCCTAGAACCTTTGAGATTCTAACATCCCTTGCCCTCTCTCCCTACTTCTCACGGTTGCACTCTTTCTCTCTGACGACATTACTCTCATTTCATTCTTCTCTCTATTTAAATGCATAACCTTCCCTTGAGGTCCTAAAGGAGTTTCAGCACTCACCTCTCGTATTACTCTTAGGACAAGCATATATTTACATGTATTAGATTTAAGGGGTTAATGTGAACAGCGATCTTCTTGATGAGGATAGTTGGTGAACGTTCTACATGTTCACGAGTTATATGCCCAGCTCATCATCCAATTTGTGACTAGACTAGTGCCATGTGTAAGAGCCCGACCATGCCCAGGAGTTGTCTGTAGAGGGGTGAGGACTTAGCCTTGATTTGCCTACCGAGCCAGGAGCGAGTGCAGTACCAGAGACTACAGCTCGCTCGTAGTGCCGGTATAGTAGAGTAACGTAATTTATCTGTCCTTGTGTTCTCTGCAGTCTTTTCCTGGGTTCTCGCTTTCGGTGCTGGGACTCGTTGTTCCTGTGACTTGGCCTGCTAGCTAGAACACATGGGGATGATGAGTGGGATATATCTTTATTTTACTATGCATTGCAGCTCTCTTTAAGTTTATGTATGTAACACTTTACAATACACATTACTCACACACTAGACAACACTATTAATACTTTCATGTATCAATTAACTGCACTGTCGTTTTGCTGCTGTTTCCGGAGTTCTATTGCGTAGGGCGCATACGGACTCAGAGGGGAGACAGAGTGAGAGAAGCGAAGTAGCCTATGCGGTAGTAGGCTACCGGCGCAGGACTGTTGCCTGCAACCTTTTAGTTATTCCAAGTATAGATTCATTATTACAATAAGTGACTACTATTTATGTTCCTTCCATGTGTATTATTAGGTATCTACTGGATCATGAACATCTTGTATGCTACATGCTAGTGCATGTTAGTAGGGGACAGTTATTCTAGTGCACGCGCTTTCAAGTAGGCGTGTACATTTGTCATTTAGCATTTCACTGTCATACCTTTAGCCTGCTTCTATTCTACATTATTAGAGGCTTAATATTAACGTAGTTTCTTGAGTATTGCATTTCTTTAGTAATAACGTAACCTATAAATGTCTGAGGGAGTTTAGCCTCATAGCCTACCCCTGTTGTACACTTTCGCCGAGTTAAGGTACCTCGTTACCATAGACGATAACTCTGTAGGGCGTTGGTGCTTTTGTTGTCTGGAGCATATAGTATTTGGGACTGGAATCGAGCGTGTCGTTGTCACATAAGCCATTTCTGTCCTACGATCAAGAATCCCGAATATGTATTGCCGATCCAGCCGTAACAAAATGGCGACCTTGCACAAGATTCAGTAGTATCCTATCACATGTTTTTTGGAGAACTATTCTATGCTACCTAGTAGAGCTGGCTAGAATTTTCTTGCATATTGGAGGAATTTTTATTGTGTCATTATTGTATTGGTGGACTTGCAGATTGTTTCGTTGGGGGTGTCTAGAGTAGAGTCATTCAAGCATCTTTAACATTTTGTGAGTCGAGACTGCAATTAGTAATAAGCACTTCTTTTTTTTTATGAACAGCAATTGTATAACCAGCACTATGTCTAATGACTCATCATTTACGGGGGAGGATAACACGGTACAGCCTAGTAACCAGCAAGTACAACAGATGTTTAGGGAGGGGAGTGTTATAAGTGGAGAGAGGGATGCCCGGGCATTTTTGCAGACACCTTTGACCGAACAGCGCCTGCAGGCTATTGATTGTTACGGTCTTCGCTGTTTAGCCACGGTTTTGGGGCGGGACTGTCCTGACAGTTGGCCCAAGAAGAATTTGGTGGCATGTTTGTTGGGTGATGGCGATGGGGCGGTGGGTGGAGTGGGGTCTTGGGGGGTTCCCTCCAAGCCTCCATTCCACTCTACCCCTGAGCTGGGCCCTCAGCCAGCGAGTCTTAGCACGATGCAGCAGGAGGGTTCTCAAGGGCAAGCTGGCTTACCCGTAAACACGTCTCGGTGTGGATCCCCCATTTTGTGCTCTCCCCCCCCAGGCCTGTCTCCTGAGATGTTATTTCAGCTAGAACTAGCTAAGTTTAAGCTGCAGGAGACTCAGATACAACAGGCTAGTATAGAACGCATAGAGGTTGCTAGAATCCAAGCCAATCAGGATGCAACCAGGTACCAGGCTGAAATGGATGTCGAGAAGTCTAGAGTAGAGACCACGGGGCGTCATCTCGGTGGTGGGCACCGGGTTACAGACTCACTTTCGCATTTAATTAAGTTAGTACCCGCATTTGATGAGACAGCAGTGACTGAGTTTTTTGCTCGTTTCGAAAAGAAGTGTCGTGAGTATGACTGGCCGGAGGTTAAATGGGCAGCATTAGTTTCATCACGTCTAGTGGGTAAGGGGTTGAAAGCCTACGATGCACTGTCACTGGACGAGAGTGTAGTGTATGGACTGGTGAAGGAGGCTGTGCTCCGGGCCTACGAACTGCAACCCGAAACTTATAGATTGAAGTTCCGTGGTGTGAATAAGAAGAGCGACGTCAGTTTTATGGAGCACGCACGGGACTTAACAGATGCATGTAATAACTGGTTTCGGTCCGAGCACGCAGAGTCGGCTGAGGAAATTAAGCAACTTTTCTATCTGGAACAGTTTTACAAATGTACTGGAACCGATCTAACGCTGAACATTAAGGAAAAATGTCCCAAGACAGTAGAGGAGGCTGCCAAGATGGCAGACCTCAGATTATCATTGATTCGTGGTTGCGGTGCCGCTCAGAGGGCTGAGTCAGGGCAGAAGGGGCGCTATACCCCACCCACCAGAGTTTTCGATAATAACAAATCCTATGACACACATAACCACACTAAATGCATTGCACCTAATAACACCTACAAACACAAGCCTCTCCCGTTTACTAAAGGTCAGGCCCCTTCTTCGCCCGCACAAGGGAAGAAGCCCATTGGGGATGTGAAATGTTACAAATGTCAGAAGCTAGGCCATTATTCACGTGAGTGCCCTAGTAACACTCCCGCTAAGCCGGTGTCATTGGTTCACAGTATCGGTGTGTCTCTGAAGGCTGCAGCAACTGCCCGGGGTAGGTTGTCAGCAGCTGAGGCACACGCGGTAAAGAAGCGTACGGAAGGCTCGACACCTGTCCGGGACACTTTCTGTAGCCATCGGGGACACGGGTTTGTGAGCTGGGGGAGTGAACTACGGAGGGTTGACTTGCTGAGGGATACGGGGGCTTCGCAAACTTTGTTGAGGAACTTCACAGGGAAACCGATAAATGCGGCCAGAGTTGTTGTGGTGCAGGGTATAAATGCTACGAGGTCATACCCACTTGTGAGGTTGGAGTTGAGAGTGGGAGAGGTGTGCAGGGAGCTGGATGTAGGGATCGTTGAGTGTTTGCCAGTTGAGGGCATCGACCTTCTTCTCGGCAACGACTTTGCGGTGCCCACTTCCGGGACTCCACCCTTAGTCGTTGCCGAGAGGGCGGCCGACGTGGATGGTGAGAATCGGGAATGGGTTGGGAGGTGCCAACAGGATGAGATGGCCTGTGTGGTAACCCGATCTCGCTCTGCGGCTCCTGCACAGCCTAGCACTCAACCTCGGGGACAGTGGAGGAAGGATCAGGAGAAGGTTGCTAAGGGCAGGAAAAGGGACATTGATTCTGCTGCACTTCTCGGTGATTCGGTACTTGGACCTATAATAAACACGGGAGTTGACTCTGGCCCAGATATGGTGTGTAACAAGGCAGAGTTGGGTAAGACTTCGCGTGAGGCAAGAGCTGTAGCGAGAGCCACTAAGGCAGTAGAGCCTACTAGCCGGGGTAATGTCTTATTACAAAACCATCTTGATGCATTGACGCCCAGGGACATTAGTGAGCAGCAGCTGCAAGACGCTAGCCTAGCTCGTTATAGCAATGGTGCCATAGAGTTGGAGGAAGATGGGGATGCGAAGCCGGGAGATTTCTTTAGGCTCAACAGGATATTGTACCGCAGATTTCTAGACCCCAAATCGAAGTGGGAGGGCGGTGCGAGGGTAGTAGACCAGGTGGTTGTTCCAAATAAGTATAGAGAGTCCTTATTGTGTCTGGCGCATGATGTGCCGGTGGCGGGTCATTTGGGGGTAACAAAAACATTGGCGGCATTGGGCAGGTTTTTCTGGTGGCCTGGGGTCAAGGCTGATGTCTGTGCATGGGTGGCTGGGTGTGCGACCTGCCAGACAACGGGGAAGCCTAACCAGACCATCCCGAAGGCACCTTTGTTTCCCATACCTGTCACCGGGCCTCCGTTCAGCAAAGTTGTAGTAGATTTGGTTGGCCCTTTCCCGCCTACTAGTAGTGGCAATAAATTCCTGTTGACAATCATGGATGTGGCTACGAGATACCCGGACGCATACCCCATGAGAAACGGCTCGGCAAAGGCAGTTGTTAAAAACTTATTATTGTTCTGTTCCCGTTATGGATTTCCACGTGAGGTGCAGTCAGACCAGGGGAGCAATTTTACATCCAAATTGTTCAAGCAAACCCTTCAGTTGCACGGTATATGTTCTGTAGTGTCGTCAGCCTACCATCCCGAGAGTCAGGGAGTCTTGGAGCGGTGGCACTCGACCCTGAAGAGTATGCTACGCTGTTACTGTGCAGAACATGACACTGATTGGGATTTGGGTCTGCCGTATGTTCTGTTCGCTGCACGTGAAGTCCCAGGAGAGAGCCTGGGGTTCAGTCCAAATCAACTAGTCTTTGGCCATAATGTGAGAGGACCTTTAAGTATGGTGAAAGAGATCTGGGAGGGCGAAGAGAAGCCGGGGTCTGTACTTAAATATATCCTTGAGAGCCGGGAGAGACTTATAGGTTGCATGGCAGCGGCAGGTAATAACTTGGTTAATGCACAGGCGGTCATGAAGCACCAGTATGACGCCAAGGTGAAGCTTCGGGAGTTTTCGGTGGGTCAGGAGGTAATGTTGCTTTTACCTTTGCCTGGACACCCCCTTTCTGCCAAGTTTATTGGGCCGTATGTGGTGGCTAAGAAACTGTCCGACCTTGATTATCTCGTTGCAACACCTGACCGTAGAAAAAAACATCAGTTATGTCATGTTAACCTCATGAAAGAGTATGTGAGACGCCCCTCAGAGCCTCTCACTGTCCCTGTGCTGGCCTGCAGCGGCCAGGGTGGAGAAGGAGGTGGGGACAGTCATGCTGCTGAGGAGGATAGCTGGGACTGTGTCATTTCCGCGGAACAGTGGGCGGGGAATACTGAACAAGAGGCTAGGCAAGCTGTAAGTCACCTGCCTGAGCACCAGGGTGCTGCTGTCCTAGGCCTGTTCAGGTCATACCCCTCTGTTTTCGCCGAACACCCAGGTCTCACTACTCAGGTAACGCACGACGTGGACGTCGGTGATAATGTGCCCTTCAAGTCAGTGCCCTACCGTGTGCCCCCGGTAAAGTTGCCAGCTTTACGGGAGGAGTTAAAGTACATGGTTGAGAGAGGGATGATCACTGAAGGTTATGTGAAGTGGACATCACCCGTCACGTTGCAGCCAAAACCTGACGGCAAGGTGCGGTTCTGCATAGATTTTCGTAGGCTAAATGGCTTGACCACTACCAACCCTTACCCTTTGCCTCGAGTTGACGACAGCGTGGACAAGATAGGGAATGCAAAGTACCTTACTAAAATTGATCTTGTAAAAGGCTACTGGCAAGTACCCCTGTCGGACCGAGCTAAGCAAGTTTGTGGTTTTGTGGTAGATGGCAAGACCTACCAATGTAACGTAATGCCTTATGGGCTTAAGAACGCACCTGCCACGTTTCAGAACCTGATGAACGATATTTGTGACGAAATCCCTAACTGCACGGTCTACCTTGATGACGTGATAGTGTATGATGACAATTTTGAAAATCACCTAAGGCACTTAGAGACCCTGTTTGGGAAGTTGCACGATGCTGGGCTGGTGGTGAACCTGAGGAAGTGCGAGTTTGTAAAGGCTACTGTGCAGTATCTTGGCTTCGTGGTCGGGTTAGGCCGGGTGTGCCCCCCCCTGAGCAAGATACAGGCTATCAATATGTTTCCCAGGCCCACCACTAAGCGCCAGGTCATGCGGTTCCTAGGTATGATAGGCTATTATAGGCGCTTCATCCGGGGATACTCTACTGTCTTAGCACCGTTAACTGATCTACTGTCGAAGTCAGTGAAGTTCTGTTGGGCTGCGGAGTGTCAGAGGGCTTTCGACCTAGTCAAGCACCTGCTGTGTACACATCCGATTTTGAGAGCCCCAGACTTCTCCAGGAGTTTTCAGCTGGCGACTGATGCCAGCGGTGTGGGTGCCGGGGCAGTGTTACTGCAGACTGATTCCGAGGGCTTGGAACACCCAGTGAGCTTCTTTTCTCGCAAGTTTAATTCGGCACAAAGGAATTACTCGACTATAGAGAAGGAGCTTCTTGCTATCGTTTTGTCGCTCAAACATTTCGAAGTTTATGTTCCAGCCTACGGCCCGGTAGTGACGATTTATACGGACCATCATCCCTTGAAATTCCTAAATCAGTTTCACAATCGGAATATGCGGTTGACCAGGTGGTCCCTAATGCTCCAAGAGTATAATCTCAACATTCAGTATATTGCCGGGAGTGAGAACGTGATAGCAGATTGTCTATCAAGGGTTGATGATCCAGGATAGTCGTGCACGGTGTGTGGGTTGAGCAGGAGTAAAATTAGGCTATCATAACGCCGTCCAAAAAGATTATAAAACAATAAAATAAACGAGAAAATTTGTTTTAGTTTTGTAAGTCTTTATTGTTGTAGCATGATGCATGCGATATTGTGTTTTATGTATAATTCACACTTCAGTTGTTGTGCACCTTTTGCAATTAGTGGCAGCTAAGGGTAGCAGGTCGGTTGGTTGCCTGTCAGATTTTGATAATGCTTCTAAGGTCGATTATCTAAAATCTTGGGGGGGCTGTGACGCACCCAGTGCGTAGCAACGTAACCTGATTGTACTCCTTGGTACTCCACTGTACCGTCACGGACCGTGTACCATGCTGGCTGCTTATATTGAGTGTGACAACGTATAACTATGTTCTTTGTATCTCTGCAAAGGTCTCGTCATTTGCTAACCAGTGGTGGGTTTTGTTTTAAGCCATGTCGAGACCTTCCATTTAATATGTAGTATCAATAGAGAAGTTGATAGATGAGATGATAGGAATTCAGAGAGAGAGAGTGAGTTAGACTTCAGAGCGAGAGGGTAGCGGTGCGCCACGCTGCCGGGGGGGTGGTTGCCAGACGTATGGACCGGTTGGCAGCCCTGCGCTTATAGCTAGGTGCGACAGGGTTGGTAGTACATTGCCGCCTGCCTATGCTGTCTGGGCTGCCCATGTTGTCGTACAGCACATTGCCTGGAGGCTCGCTGTGTGCTCTATGACCAGGTTGCCTAGAACCTTTGAGATTCTAACATCCCTTGCCCTCTCTCCCAATTTCTCACGGTTGCACTCTTTCTCTCTGACGACATTACTCTCATTTCATTCTTCTCTCTATTTAAATGCATACCCTTCCCTTGAGGTCCTAAAGGAGTTTCAGCACTCACCTCTCGTATTACTCTTAGGACAAGCATATATTTACATGTATTAGATTTAAGGGGTTAATGTGAACAGCGATCTTCTTGATGAGGATAGTTGGTGAACGTTCTACATGTTCACGAGTTATATGCCCAGCTCATCATCCAATTTGTGACTAGACTAGTGCCATGTGTAAGAGCCCGACCATGCCCAGGAGTTGTCTGTAGAGGGGTGAGGACTTAGCCTTGATTTGCCTACCGAGCCAGGAGCGAGTGTAGTACCAGAGACTACAGCTCGCTCGTAGTGCCGGTATAGTAGAGTAACGTAATTTATCTGTCCTTGTGTTCTCTGCAGTCTTTTCCTGGGTTCTCGCTTTCGGTGCTGGGACTCGTTGTTCCTGTGACTTGGCCTGCTAGCTAGAACACATGGGGATGATGAGTGGGTTATATCTTTATTTTACTATGCATTGCAGCTCTCTTTAAGTTTATGTATGTAACACTTTACAGTACACATTACTCACACACAAGACAACACTATTAATACTTTCATGTATCAATTAACTGCACTGTCGTTTTGCTGCTGTGTCCGGAGTTCTGTTGCGTAGGGCGCATACAGACTCAGAGGGGAGACAGAGTGAGAGAAGCGAAGTAGCCTATGCGGTAGTAGGCTACCGGCGCAGTACTGTTGCCTGCAACCTTTTAGTTATTCCAAGTATAGATTCATTATTACAATAAGTGACTACTGTTTATGTTCCTTCCATGTGTATTATTAGGTATCTACTGGATCATGAACATCTTGTATGCTACATGCTAGTGCATGTTAGTAGGGGACAGTTATTCTAGTGCACGCGCTTTCAAGTAGGCGTGTACATTTGTCATTTAGCATTTCACTGTCATACCTTTAGCCTGCTTCTATTCTACATTATTAGAGGCTTAATATTAACGTAGTTTCTTGAGTATTGCATTTCTTTAGTAATAACGTAACCTATAAATGTCTGAGGGAGCTTAGCCTCATAGCCTACCCCTGTTGTACACTTTCGCCGAGTTAAGGTACCTCGTTACCATAGACGATAACTCTGTAGGGCGTTGGTGCTTTTGTTGTCTGGAGCATATAGTATTTGGGACTGGAATCGAGCGTGTCGTTGTCACATAAGCCATTTCTGTCCTACGATCAAGAATCCCGAATATGTATTGCCGATCCAGCCGTAACAATATGTCTAGCGAAGAATTTATGCTGGCGTTCAGACGGTTTTGTGCCCGTCGTTCATTCCCTCAACTCATTCTTAGCGACAATGCTCCCACTTATGTTCAAGCATCAAAATATCTAAAGGATATGAGTAGTGATCCTACTATCATCACTTTTTTGGGAGAGAAGTGTGAATGGAGGTTCATTCCAGTTAAGGCACCTTGGTTTGGTGGAATGTGGGAACGATGTGTCGGCATAGTAAATTCAGGACTAAGAGCTTTGTAGGACGTGCTCTATTAAAGAAGAGTGAGTTGACGACAGTCCTCGCATAGATAGAGGCAGTCGTTAATGATCGCCCGCTTACATATGTGTACACCGACCTGCAAGAACCACTGCCATTAATGCCTGCTCACTTGCTATATGGAAAACCATTGACTGCGTTTCCATCTGATTTTCAGTCCATAGTAGAGTTAGAGGAGCCCTCGTTGTACTCTGAGGTAGCGGTGTCTAAGAGATACCAGTATATATCCAGGATAATAGAGGATTTTAGGAAACGATGGATTAGTGAATATCTGCTAGCATTGAGGGAAAGGAGTGTTACTACCTCTGGTAGACCAACGGCACCTACAGTTGGTGAAGTTGTTTTAATTAAAGAAGATAGTCCTCGTTTATACTGGAAATTGGGCCGCGTGTTGGAGGTATACAAGGGGGCAGACTCTGTAGAGCGGCTGGAGCTATTGAAGACAGCCACTGGAACTACTGTTCGTCCTATCGCACGTTTGTATGCTTTGGAGCTCGATTCCGCATTTCAATCTGATGCTCCACCTGTTATTTCTGGGTCCGAGGATTCTCGAAGGAACGACTCACCTCTTACTGATGGTGATCATTCTCGGACCGGGACGCGTCCCAGACGCACTGCTGCTGGCGCCGTCGACTTGTGGCGTCAGAAGATAGCCTCTGGGCAACTTTAGGTTTAAGGTGGGGTTCAGGTCTTTTTTTGTGGGGGGAGTGTATCGTAAATACGATAGGCTATGACTTTTGTGATCTCGTATGTCTCTGTGACGTCACGATCACTCCTACAGCACGACGTAGGACGAGTAGATCGTATATTATAAGATTGTAAATAAGTTAAGTTATAAAAGGCCTAATATGCTATTAAGCAATATTGCCATGGTCTTATGTAGTATATATGAATTTATCGTATATATTAATATAATTTATCGTATAGAGCAACCTAGATGCGGTACGATAATTTGGGCTCCTGGCGTTTTGCCAAGGCAGCAAGGTGTGCCTTCGAGGAACACCAGAGCCTTCACGAACACCAACTAGTTAACATCTAATTTTCCGCCCTCAGTTGATCATGCTTTTGTGCCTCTAATCACAATACACACAGCTACACCATCACGACGCTCTCATCGACACCATGACTGACAGACAGATAAGCATAATATTCATGTCCATTCCCATGTAATCATTTATTCTTTCTTTAACTTGACTCGTGTCTCGGGACCAAAGTCTCGATCCCCATTGTCCACCGCCATATTGGGTAAAACGTTCTCCCTTGCCTCATTGCCATGTGGAACTATTGGTGAGTTAATTCCTGGCTAATATTAACCCTTATAACCTTACCCTATATATAAATGTATTATGTGAGACCTTTGGATATAAATTAGCCTGTTTCAGATTGAATTCAATTTAGATATGGAGTAGTTTTCATTTAGATTGATTTATTTGATTCATTATAGCTTAGTAATATTTAACTTCCATTGATAGTTTACCACAACCTATATAAATTCATACACGTAAATATCCATAGGGTTCAGTTATTTTATGAAGTCCAGTAGGAACATCTGTTAAACTTATTAGAAGCTTTAGGATAATAGGATTAACATAATTATAATTAATAAGATAATCAATACATATTAGACTTAAACCACACAACTAAATATGTGTGTTGTATAGTTACATAATAATCCACATAAGGGGCCGTTAACAGGACAAAATATAATAGGAAGCAATAGATTAAAATTATCAGAAATTGTAGCAGTCAGAATAAAATCGTTAATGGAGAATCTGCAATTAGGGGAACAAATATGGCAAGTATAAAACAAAATGAGTTATACAGTTTTAGAGTATCACAATTTGTGTTATAAGTTATATATTAATTGTCCAGTCCTTTCTTCATGTTTCTGAATCCAGGTTATTCGAGCATGTACAATATCTAGGGCAGTGTTGGACCGTTGGTTGATGATGGTTTTAGTAGTAGTGATTATGTTAACAGTAATAATGATGATTGTAAGATGGTGGTAATGATAGTAGTAATGATGGTTGATAGTTATAGTATCAATGATGATAGTAGTGATAAAGATGGTAGTGACAATGGTGTCAGTAGTAGTAATGATGGTGAGAGTAGTAGTGATGATTGTAATTGTAGTAGTGATGATGATCATAGTAATGGTGATGATGACAGTAGTCGTGATGATTGTGGCAGTTGTAGTGATGATGGCAGTAGGAGTGATGATGGCAGTAGTAGTGATGATGGTGATTGTGATTGATGATGGTATTAGTTGTGATGATGGTAACCCATCGCAGAATTGGGTGTGCCGTTTTTATTTTGGGCAAAACGGCATGTCTACTTTATTATTAAATATTTAATAAAGTAGACGTGCCGTTTTGCCCAAAATCAAAACGGCATACCCAACTCTGCGATGGGTTACCATCATCACTACTACTTCCTTCATAATTACAACTGCCACAATCATCACGACTACTGTCATCATCACCATTACTATGATCATCATCACTACTACAATTACAATGATCACTACTACTCTCACCATCATCACTACTACTGTCACCATTGTCACTACCATCTTTATCATTACTATCATCATTGATACTATAACTATCAACCATCATTACTACTATCATTACCACCATCTTACAATCATCATTATTACTGTTAACATAATCACTACTACTAAAACCAGGAGGGGGGGGGGGGGTAAAACCATATTTTGGACCTAAAATCATAACTATTGCATAAATTCAAAAAATCTTTTTTGACTGACGTTCGCATTCACACAAATGTTTGTGTGAAATTTGGTGAAAATCCGTCCAACGGTCTAGGAGGAGTTCCGAGACAGACGGATGACGACGACGACGACAGACATTTTTTTCGTGTGGTACCCACTATACGGGGGGGCGATACCAAACTCTGCTTATGCAGAGTTGATAATGGTCAAATATAGCACTATAGGTAAGGCACACCGAGTATTCTAGCTTACTAGGGAAATGGTATATAGTGGATACACTATACAACACTTTGTAAGTGAATGCAACACAAATCTATAGCCTATTATAATTTAGTCATATATCCTGTAGGATTTATATATACAGTTAGTTTAGCTAAGTTTGCACTAAATGTTTTTGAAATATAATATACCTAGTGGATAGTGGCAATACTATGACTTTATAATATACCTAGTGGATAGTGGCAATACTATGACTTTATAATATACCTAGTGGATAGTGGCAATACTATGACTTTATAATATACCTAGTGGATAGTGGCAATACTATGACTTTATAATATACCTAGTGGATAGTGGCAATACTATGACTTTATAATATACCTAGTGGATAGTGGCAATACTAGGACTTTTTGCATAAGAAATCTACTTAACTTGATCATGCCGTGACCTATTCCTGTATCTGATTATTTCTCAAACATTGCCCAACTCCTCCGTCATTGGTGGCAAGCAGATTGGACGTCCATGACAAATAACAATCTACATTTCACTAAACCTACCATAGTTCCCTGGCAGTGTTCTTTCCATGATAATAGAAGATAGGAGACTGCCTTGGTTCGCCTGAGACAAGGCCACACTACGCTCATACGTGGCTTTTTTATATCGGGGGATGTCCCCACGCTTTGCCCTTGTTGCCAGGTTCCAGTCACAGTCCAACATCTTGCGTTAGACTGCTCCTAGTTGTTATTTACAAGGACATGCCAAGTTTTGACTCTATTTGGAGATCTATTCAGTTTTGAAGGACTGTGAAGAGTGGCTGTGAGTCAAAACCTGTTGCGTCCATATAAATAATAAACGATCGTTTTCCATCAGGTCAGTATACTTTTCTATTCAAACATTCACTGCATTGTGAGTATCTCTCCTGAAACTCGTATTTCTCGCACAGTGACTTCACGGTGACAGAGAGAGAGAGAGAGATAATCTGCTAGCCAACCAAGTGAACCTAGAAATGTTGAGTACTGTAAAGTTTTATGGATGACATGCAATGTATGGGTCTTAAGGACTCTGAAACTGCAGGATACTATTTTGTATATGTGTAGCATTTTGCATAATTGACCTAATTAGCATATTAATTCGGCATAATTACCAAATACGGAATATCTTGATAGAAACGCAACATATAGATTTCAACATAATATCCAGACCTGTTTTCGACCCCAAGGAATCCAAATAACATGGTTTTAATCTCCTAAAATCCCTCCAACTATCCAAAATCGAATATAGCCTCCATGGATAACTAAATAAATCCTAAAATCACCCAGACTCAGAAAGTGACAAAAGTAAATGAATCCTTGATCGTGTGCTCAGAACCACAGGCTCAAAACCAGGTATTCTTTACGGTCTACCCAAAGTGCATAAAAAAGATAACCCTTTACGACCCATCTTGTCAGCTATTGGTATCGTTAACTACAACATTTGTAAATTTCTCGTCCCTCTATTGTCCCCATTCACAACTTCTGAGCACACGATCAAGGATTCATTTACTTTTGTCAGAGATATTTCTGAATTATACTTTCCTCATGCTACTATGGCCTCATTGGATGTGTCGAGTTTGTTTACCAATATTCCCTTAGATGAAACAATTAATATATGTTTAGACAAGTTATTTAACACCTTATTAGCGGGCTAGCGGTCTATTTATATGTACCGCCCAGCGGGGTGTTTTTAGCCAAAATAGGGCTGTTTACGTGATCATTTTCATGCCTAAATAAGACCCAGAGCGTAAAACAAGTATCTATTCCTGAAAGGGCATAAACAGAGCTTTCCAATGACACCATAACGATCCTTTTATGACGGCTAGTTTTCTTGCAACAACCGCGCAACACGAGTGCAAAAAGCATGTAATTCGGTACTTTCCCCATACAATTCAGTATGTAGCGAGTGAGAGAGGGAGGGAGGAGGTGGGATTCGTGTCAGTAGGTTCGCCGCGGTGGTCTGGAGCAGTCATACGCTCGCTACTCTCCTGCCACCACTTGTCTCTCTCTCTCAGCAACATTACGTGCTGAAATTGCCACACGACCTATGTCGCGCACCGCCAGATAGTCCAAATTTATTATACTCGACTTATGTTGCGCGCCGCTAGTTAAGGGTTAAGGACAGCGATATGGCTTATGGTTTTATTAGGAAACAGTTCCGCCAACTTCTAGAGTTCTCGACCAAAGACTGTCATTTTCTATTCTCGGAGAAACTGTACAAACAAGTAGATTGAATAGGGATGGGAAGTCCCTTAGGGTGTTCATTTGCAAACATATTTTTATGTCATCACGAGAAGATCTGGTTAGACAAGTGTCCTGATTTCAAACCCCTGTACTACAGACATTATATCGAAGATTGTTTTAAAAAATTTCATTCCCCCACTCATATACAGCCATTTCTGAATTATCTTAACTCACAACATAAGAATATCACTTTCACCTCGGAGCTCGAACAATATGGAAAGCTTCCCTTTTTAGACATCGAAGTTGAACGTCAGAACTATTCATTTGGCACTGCTATTTTTCGTAAGAAAACATTCACAGGTCTCTTAACCAAATTCTCATTTGCTATACCCCTCCTATACAACCAACATAAATTTGATCATCACTTTAGTCACCGTGCCTATAAAATCTCATCGAGCTTTGAAAATCTTCATAAAGAGTTCACTTTTTTCTCTAACATTTTATTTGCTAATGGCTTGCCTCGGAAATTCACAGACACGTATATTGGTAAACAACTTAGTAAGTTGCATAATGTTTCAATAACCGATAAAATCCCCACTGTCAATAGAGGCATTGTGTACATCTCCATCACTTACACAGGTTTACATAGTAATATTATTAGGCAACAACTAGGTAAATTTTAAGACAATTCTACCCACAGTTCAGCTTCAGATATATTTTCTAACCACAACAAACAATTAGTCAACACTTTAGGTTCAAAGATCGAATTCACGGCAAGCTTCAGTCCTGTGTCATTTACAAATATACGTGTCTCGCTTACCAGAGCGAGTATGTGGGCAGGACTGAACGTCAGTTGGGTATTCCCATCAGCGAACACGAACACGTAGGTAAATCATGTCGAACCAACAGACCCTTATCAAGTCCCCCGTACTCGGCCATTCGTCAACACAGTGAAACTCGTGACCACATTATAAATAGGGATCACTTTAGTATTTAAGCCACAAAGGAAGGGACTGGAGATTTCGCAGCGAAGCTCTAGTCCTGACGTTATTCTTGACTTACAGTGTGCTGGCTTAATAATCCAATAGGGTTGATAGCCTCTGAAATAAGGTGTTGATTTTCGGTGTGAGCATCCTGGATTCGAATCCACGGACTGCCACATGTGTTTGTAAATTTCATTAATCGATTTTAGGAGTATAGTTGGTTGTTGGAAGGAACATAATAATTGATATTGGTTCAGGGGTAATTTATCGAGAGGACTTCCCTAGTGGTTAAGGCCCCATTAATTGCTCTTTCCATTCACATATGCATAGCCTACGTGAGTTGCAGTTGGGATGTGTGTACATGCTTAGATTGATATGCAGGATTCGAAGTTGCATAATAAATCGTAGGCAGTGTCCACCATTCTTTAACTGTCTTCGTGGTGCGATGCATAAGGTGTTGATTTTCGGTGTGAGCATCCTGGATTCGAATCCACGGACTGCCACATGTGTTTGTAAATTTCATTAATCGATTTTAGGAGTATAGTTGGTTGTTGGAAGGAACATAATAATTGATATTGGTTCAGGGGTAATTTATCGAGAGGACTTCCCTAGTGGTTAAGGCCCCATTAATTGCTCTTTCCATTCACATATGCATAGCCTACGTGAGTTGCAGTTGGGATGTGTGTACATGCTTAGATTGATATGCAGGATTCGAAGTTGCATAATAAATCGTAGGCAGTGTCCACCATTCTTTAACTGTCTTCGTGGTGCGATGCATAAGGTGTTGATTTTCGGTGTGAGCATCCTGGATTCGAATCCACGGACTGCCACATGTGTTTGTAAATTTCATTAATCGATTTTAGGAGTATAGTTGGTTGTTGGAAGGAACATAATAAGTCCTATTTGAATTTTTCTTTTTTCTTTGTTTAGCCAGTTCCCGTTCCACTACCGACCTGGATATCATGGAGGCTCTCAATGCACACCGCTTGCGTCCTGCCTTTGCTAAACACGACCACCCAGCCCAGTTACTCTGTTTTTTCCGAGTAACCCTTAGCTGCCCTTAGTATGTTTTTTTTTTGTCGTTACTTCTCTCTCAAGTCTTTCATTTTCCATTCTTTACAGTAGGTGTGTCATACATTTCTCCCTTACTTACACAGGCATATTGAGACTAGAACATTATTTTTCGCTAATCTTAATTTCCTTCTCAATATGTTAGGATTCTCTAACTATATAATTATTGTTCGCATGTTTTCATATTTCATCACTCTTCAAGAAACATGTTTTTTATGGCCTTACTCGTATTTCCCACTATTCGTTTATTCTATTAAGTATGAACCTCAACTTATAATAAGGATCAATTTGGCGTTAGTTTATTACTTTAATATTATAATTGTTCTTTTACATAATTCCATGTTTCTACTATATGTTGTGTCTTGTTCTTTTTTTAGGCGTGATCATGACAGTAGTAGTTACCGAAAGCTTGCCCTCATAGAAAATAATAAAGATGTTGTTTACGCTGTCTCTGATCTTCACCTTCATATATACTGTATATATATATATATATATATATATATATATATATATATATATATATATATATATGAAGTACTTTTGCCCTAACAATTTTGCTAAGATACACAGGTACACTATTTGTATAAGTCTCGTAAACTATATATTGTACAATACGGAACATAATATTATAATCGTAAATATTAAGTAATATTACTGATACTGCACGGTATGATATAGCCCTTGTGTCTCCAACATGGTATGTGTGAATACTGATAGGTCTCAGACGCAAGGTTATAAATGGTGTACTCACACTCTCTCTCTCTCTCTCTCTCTCTCTCTCTCTCTCTCTCTCTCTCTCTCTCTCTCTCTCATATATATTTTACTTATTTATATCTGAATTGTTGTATTTAATTATAATTCCTTTTTATTCGTTTTATTTATATACGTAGATTTATCTGCATCCATTAATTTTGCATATACAGTATACTGTATACTGTATGTATCCACCAATTTGTTTGGCCATTTATATGTTATTATATACAGACCTTTAATCTTTTTCGATGTGTTTTAAGATTATTATGTACTCATTTGATATGTATATATCTATTTAGATATTCATAGTGTCAATATTATGATATTTATTTATTTTTGTTTCAAGTTATCTCTTTCCAGCCACATTTTTGCAGGATAATGTTTTATTTTCTATTTCTATGGAGTATAAAACTGTCTCTACTGTCTTTAATTTGTATAGATACGCGACCTCCTACCGAATTCTAACGCGCTCAATTGATTCCAAAAATTGTTTTACCTATTACTGAAGCTGTCTTTATGCCATCCTATTTTGAAATGTATTTATTTGTGTGTGTACATTCAATGCATCTATAGTAATGAGATACTACAGTCAATTACATCCCTTTCCACATTTAGCAAACTAGTTTTTTATACAGGAACGAAAAATGTTATTTGAATATATATATATATATATATATATACATATATGTGCGCGTGTGTTGTGTTGTGTTATCTTTGGTTATGCTTTGGTATAATCTCTGATACACATTCATATTTCTTTAGTTTGTAATCATACGATATACATTTTGTGTTTAATGTCGTAAACATAGCACAACTCCTTTACATGTAGGCCTCCCCTGGACTCCTGAACAAACACAGCCTTCTGTTTAGGCCTCTGTTTGCGCGTTAATATTTCAGTAGATCCTTTGTGAGCATAAACAAAAGGAACAGATGGGAGAGAAAGAGGTATAAGAGGAATGACGGCTGCAGCAGAAGATAATGAATAAGAAGACTGAGAGAAACACAAAATATAACTAGTAAAAACAAGCCAAATCTCTTCACTGGCATATCAATCACTCTTTCATCCGTGCTAAATGCTGTGGTATTACCATTTCTTCCTCGACTGAGTCAGCTGGCATCTACCGAAAAAAAACTCTCCAACAATTGTCCTGTTTTGTTTTTCCTCCTCATCATCCATTCTGACCTAACATATTTCTATGGAAAAGCTGAACTCCAAGCTCAGACTGTAACGTTTAGTTCTGCTACGAGTTGTCTATGCTAAAAGTGGAATGATCTTGTATTGATGTGTTTATCTCACTATACAATTGTCCTCTTTCTCTCTCTCTCTCTCTCTCTCTCTCTCTCGGGTAGGCGTTTTTAAGTCTGTGCGAGAAACTGAATATTAATTGCTTGAAAACAAAAAACAAAGTAATAAAAATTAATAGTAATGATAATTAAACATAATATCTTAATATCCCCGAAATGAGGTAGTGTTAACCTGGTCCTTTCCTCCATCTACACAATCCTCTCCACTACCCTTCAGTTTCCAATATTGTTCGCTTCAGATATGTGTTTTCACACTATCTATTCATCCCCTGTCTTCCTTCCCTGTTTCTACCCTCACTCTTCCTCTTTGTATCTATCTATCTATCTATTGCCTGACGACGTGATCCCCAAAGGGGTGGCCCGAACGAAACGCCCCCATGCACCTCTGTTCCCAGTCAGTCGATGCCTCTCCTCCCAACCAGCACAGCCTTCATTCATATACTTCTTCACTCCATCCTTCCACCTCTCTCTCGGTTTACCTCTCCCTCTCTGCCCTTCCACCTCGCTCTCGTACACTCGCTTAGTTATTCTCATGCTTCCCATTGGTTCCATATAGCCAAACCATCTCAAGGTGTTCCTTGTCGTACTTTCCAGCACATCTACCTCCACACCACACCTCCCACTTACTTCATCATTCGTCTGTCTATCCCTCCATGTAACTCTGCACGCACTTCTCAAGTAACTCATTTCCACCCCTCTCACTCTTTGTCTGAGTCTCTCCACCAATGTCCATGCTTCGCTTCCGTAAGTCAGTGTCGGGATTACCACACTGCCATGCAAGGACTTCTTCACTTCCATGCTGACCACCCTATTTCTTGTTACTGCTTTCAGCGTTCCTACAAACCTCTTCCCCTGTTGCACCCACTCCCGCACTTCTTCATCCATACTCATCTTTACTCAACACACTGCCCAGATACCTAAATGAGCTGAAAATATCCATAGCCTGACCGTTCAACTTATCCTCACACTCTGTGACTTTAGCCCTTTCGAAGACCATAACCTTGCTCTTCCCCACATTTACCTTCAGATTCCGTTTTTCACACACTTTTATTGCTTCTCCAGATATTTCTCCACAACACATTTCAGGGTAAAAATCTGATTTACACATCCTCTTCCCTTCCTAAACCCGCCCTACTTGTCACCTATCCATTTCTCTGTTCTCGCTCTCACGCTCTCAATCACTACCCTACTATACACCTTCCCTACCATGCTTAGAAGACATATTCATCAGTGGTTACCACATACTCCTCTTTCCCCTTTACTCCTATATAGGGGGACTATTATGCCTGTCTTCCAGTCATCAGGTGCAATCCCCTTCTCCCATGCTAGTTTGCATATTTTCCATACCCATTCGATCACTATCTCACCACCATACCTCAGCATTTCCCCACACACTCCATCTATAACTGGTGCTTTCCTGAACTTCACTCTTTTCATGGCTTCACACACTTCTGACATCCTGATCCCCACCTCATCCTCCACTAATTCTTTTCTTCTCCCTCCCACACCCCATCCAACTAGGTTTCCTGGTGTTTCATTCCTTACATTCAGCAATTTGTTGAAGTACTCTCTCCATCTTTCGACTCCTCTTGCTTCTCGGCTAGCACTCCCCCATTCTTATCTATCACACCCTTACTGATTCCCTTGCTACCTTCCCTAACTTTCTTGACTTCTTTCCAGAACAATTTCTTACACTCTCTCCATTTTACACTCAGATTCCTTCCAAATTCCTTATCTACTTTTCTCTTACTTTCCTTCACTACTCTCTTTTTCTCCAAGTAACTCACTCTTTTCTGTCTCTCCAAATCTTCATTCCCTCTACTACCCAACCACTCTCTATACTCTTTCTTCTTGTCTACCACAGCCATTTTTACCTCTTTAGTCCCCCATGCTGTACCCTTCCCTCCCCTCCCTCTTCTCCTTATCCACACACCTCCTCACATGCTGCACAGATATCTTTCTTAACCCACAGAACCCCAGCGACGCAAACAGTGCGTCGGCAATGTATTTTTCTGACAGTCTCAGCGACGCATACGTGTGCATCAGTGTTAATTACTCCGGTCCTATGGCTCCTAGAGGGCTCAGATTTGTATGGGAACTGTGTAAGTATCCCACATAACAATGCCGATAGTTAAAAACTCTCAAAATACAACCGCGTGCGCGTGAGTTCGCAAAACCCTGTTTTTGGCTGTTTTTGCCTACCAATTTCTCCTCTTGTAAATCCGACTTTCGGGCACCCCGTAGGACCCCTTAATGACCTAGGGGATCGTTTTTTTTGTGGGTTTTCCTTAATTTCTAACCCATTCCTGGTGTTTTCTAGATTTTTTGTTTTTTTCAAAACCTGCCGGTCCCTGGTGGTACATTTATTCTAAACTAGCTGGGGCTCAGTGGGTTAAACACTTTTCTCACCTCCTCCACTTCCTTCATACCTTTCAGGTCAATCCTACCTAGTCGTCTTTCTACTGCTCTCCTGAACTCTTCCTTGATTTCCTCTTCCTGCAACTTCTCCACCCTCCTCGCCATTCCACCTTTCTCTCGCCTTCTCCAGCTCTCCCCACCCACTTCTGTTGTATCCTAATTTTAGCTACTACTACATTATGGTCATACAGACCCCCTCCAATACCCCTATACACCCTAACATCCAACACAGATTTCTGTATTTGTTCATCCACACATATAATATCAATCAGTGCCTTTCGTTCCACCACTGTCTCATCCTTCTTCCTCAACACCACTTTCCATGTGTACCTGTGTATAATTCTGTGTCAGAAGCTGTTAGCTATCCACAGCCTCCTCCCCACACATACGTCCACAAGTGTACTACCATTCACATTCACCTTGGATACTACACCCCACTCTCGTACCACTCCATCAACTTTCTTATCACCCACCTTCTCATTCATAACCCCAATCAAAAATATTCTTTCGCTCCTGCCAAACTTATCCAGGCATGCCTCCACATTCACCCAAAACTCCTCTTTCTCTCTTACAGTCTTATCCTCTGACGGAGTATACACAGACACAACCACTTACGTTTTATTCCTATTTTCATTCTTACCCACAAACCTTGAACCCACAGACCCATAGTCTCTTACACACTCCTTCCATTTGTTACTTATAAACAAACATGCACCTTCTTTCGCTGATCCCTCACTCACTCCACCACACACACCGATCATTCCACACTTCCAGTCTTTCACATCTGTACCCCTCCATTTGGTCTTAGTCATTCCACATACATCCAGCCTGGCATTCACTAACACTTCCAGGACCTCTCTCTCTTTTGTGTCATAATTCAAGCCTCTTACATGCCAAGTCGCTATTCTAAAACTGTCCATGGTAGGTTGGGGTTCGTCAACATTAGGTCTGTCCACATACGAGGCTGTTCGTTCGTTCATCGTTGCAGTAAGTATTTTTCACGGGTGGGGATCGCAAGCCCACTGACCCAACCTCTTTATGCCCCTTTCCCACTGCTGACACAAGTCACGATTTTCGTCGCCAACACCAATAAATTGGCACATTCGTGACATGTCTCAACACCTCTCATGAAAAATCGGTTGACTCTCAAGGCCTCTCAAGGCCTCGCAAGGGCCCTCGCGGGTCGTCACAAATGTTCGGACAGTTCAAAATTTTGGACGAGGACTCACGAGGATTGGTTACCCTCGCAAGCATCGTCGAGCATCGCCGAGGGATCTGCGAGGGTTTCTGTGATCATCTGCGACATCGGCGAGACATCGCAGAGTTTGTCGCACAAAAAAAATCGTTCAAATTTTCCAAAACATCGCACGACGGATCGCCGATGCTCTCGGATGTTCCGAGAACATCGACGATCATCGTCGATTAGTCGTCGACGTGCGCACGAATACTCGCAGAGAGTATACCCGCCAGGGGTATGCTCCGCACGAGGCATGCGAAGGGCCTTGCGACGTCGCGGAATGCTCAAGACACACCTGCCGAGGCCAAAGAGCACCTTCGGCGAGGTGGGTAAAACAATATGATTAGGCCTATAGTGAACCTGTCAAACCTTTTTTCTATGCACTTCTCGTGGGGGGTTCACCATTTTGTTTTTCTTTCTCTCCTTTTCTCTCTTTCTCTGGTTTGTATCCATTCAGCCCCATTCAGCCAACTGTTTTAAGACGTTTATCCCCATCCAAGATTCGATATCTTCCTGGCAAGCAATAGCGAACCAGCATTATATGGAGAAATCTGGCTTCGCCGGAGACATTTTTCTATCGAAAAATGTACAAATTTAGCTTGCTCTCAAAACAAAAATATATATATGGTGGCACGCTACCGCTCACCATGAAAATATTGAACATGGATGGTGGTAATCGTCTTAAAACAGTAGGCTGAACGGGGCTGAACGGATACAAGGCAAATAGAGAGGGATAAATAGAAAACAAACAAAAAACGAGGAGAGAGGGAGAGAAAGAGAAAACAAAAAAAAGGCGAGGTGGGCTCAATTTTTAAGCCGTAACGCAAACATTGAGCCCACCTTGCTGTTTTTTTGGTTTCTCTTTCTGTCCCTCTCTCCTCGTGTTTTGTTTTCTATTTCTCTCCCTCTCTCTTTGTCTTGTATCCGTTCGGCCCCATTCAGCCAACTGTTTTAAGACATTTATACTCATCCAGATGTCGATTTCTTCCTGGCGAGCGATAGCGAACCAGCATTATATGGATGAATTTAAGCCTGTGCCTTTTAATTATTGTGATAATATTAATTACTATGTGCTGTACTGTCCCTGAAAACATAATAAGGGTCGTATTTGTCATCAATATGATAAATTTCACATGGGAAAAAAAAAAAAAAAAATATATATATATACATATCCCCGCCGCTGTAGGCCTACTCCCTCCCCTCCCCGTCCCCGGCCTGAACCCCGACCCCCTTACTGTACAAAGTACAATGGAGTACAAAGGAAATCAAGCAACAACATATCTAGTGACCCTTCTAGGTTGCTTGTCCTCCAAAACACTGAGGATCAAGTGTCCAAACAGTGGTTTAGAGTGGGTAAGGGAACATTGGAAAGGGAATTACTGCCCTGGAACTAATGTCCGTGGCCGGATTAGGAAGTTAGTAGGGGACAGATGGGTTAGTAACTGAGGGGGGGGGATAAAATAAAGTTATTCATTTACAAACGCAGTCAGTCGCGGGTTTGAAGCGAGATATTTGTCTAGGCGGAGTTTAAATGAATCAACGGTGATGCAGTCTATAACGTTTCGGGGAAGCCCATTCTACAAGTTGACAACTCGATTGGAGAAGAAATTCTTAGATTTGTGTGAGTTAAAAGATTTACCAATAATTTTGCAACCGTTTCCCCGCGTGTAATTAGATTGGTCGATAGTGAAGTACTTACTACAGTTCATATTGTCGATGCCTTTGATGATTTTGAACACTTGAATTAAGTCACCTCTTAATCTGCGCTGGGTTAAAGGAAATAGATTTAATTCTCTAAGACGCTCTTCGTATGGTTTGTTCTTTAGGCTAGGTATCATTTTGGTAACTCTACGTTGAACTCGTTCTAGCTTGTTTATATCTTTTTGGTAATAAGGGCACCAGGATTGAACGCAGTATTCCAGAAGAGGGCGGACTAAGGAATTGTAAAGGGTTAGGATAACTTCTTTGGATTTATGCTCAAATGACCTGCCTATAAAGCCAATTATTTTGTTTGCCTTCTTAACAACTTCTGAACATTGTTGACTCGGTTTTAGGTTACTCGATATTGTTACTCCCAGATCGGTTTCTCTGTTTACATTCTTAAGCTGAGTGCCATTCATCGAATAGTTTGCTTTCTCATTTAGGTATCGGATATGTAGTACTTTACATTTATCCGCATTGAAACTCATTTGCCAAATTTGGGCCCAACATGACAATTTATCAAGATTGTGTTGCATATTGTCAACTTGTTCTTTTGAGAGTACGCTATTTGCAATTTTTGTATCGTCAGCAAATTTTGAGATTGTACAGGTGAGGCCCTCATCTATGTCGTTGATGTAAATTAGAAAGAGAATTGGTCCTAGTACCGATCCCTGGGGTACCCCGCTACTTACATTGGTCCATTTAGATGCCTTACCGTTTATGACTACTCTTTGCTTTCTGTCACTGAGCCAATTTTCTATCCATTTCAACACACCGTCTTGTATTCCATGCGCTTTTAGTTTTAGCAGTAAACGTTTGTGGGGAACTTTGTCAAAGGCCTTTTGAAAATCAAGGTATATAATATCTAGAGCTTTACTCTCATCGTAGAGGTTGAGGATATCGTGGAAGAAGTCTAAGAGGTTTGTTAAACAGGAACGTTTTTTACGAAAGCCGTGTTGAGTATCTAAGTATGTTATTTTCCTCTAAGTGATTTACGAGTCTGTCTCGTATGACCGTTTCTAGCATTTTACATACAACTGAGGTTAAGCTAATTGGACGATAGTTACTGGGTAGGGATTTGCTGCCTTTTTTGAATATCGGTGTTACGTTGGCTAGCTTCCACTGATCAGGCATAGTTCCAGACTGCAAGGATTTATTGAATAGTAAAGTCAGTGGTTTGGAGAGCTAATCCTTAGCTTCCTTCAGAACTCTAGGCGAGATTGTATCAGGTCCAGGCGTTTTATTTACCTTGAGTTTATCTAAACAATTCAATACTTCTCTCTCTGTAACGATGATATTGCTTAGAACATCTGAATTATCAATCTGAATCGGCGATGGTGTAGAGATATCACTGAGGTCTTCTGTTGTAAAAACTGATGCAAAGAAGGTATTGAGGGCATTACTCATTTGTACTTCGTCTTTGGTGTATTCTCTATTTTCATCGACTAACGGTCCAACAGTTGAAGTAACTACTTTTTTCTTTCTGATATAACTATAAAATTCTTTCGGGTTTGATTTACTTTGATTCGCAATATGTAACTCTAAGGTCTTTTTACTTTGCTTAATTAACTTTTTGGCTTTGCGTCGTAGCTCTACAAATTTCACCCGTTCTTCGTCATTTTGTGAGGATTTTAATCTATCCTTAGCAAATTTTTTAGCAAGCAGGCAGTTTGAAATATCTTTATTCCACCATTTGGGCTTATTATTATGGCCTGGACGCCGTATTTTCGATGGTATGCAGTCTTGCACTGCTTTTAGGTAAGTGGTTTCGAATAACTTCCAAGATGTATTTATGTCATTATTGTTAATTAAAAAGCTCCAGTCAGTTTCTTTAAACATAGCTCTAAGTTTATGGAAGTTTGCTTTCTTGAAATTAGGGACTTTTTCGATGCTACTATTTGGTTCGTGACTAGTAAACTTTAAAGTGAAAGTTATCGTACGATGGTCGCTGTTACTGAATTCATCACCAACATTCAAATTCTCTATTAATTCTTCTTTTGTTGCAAGTACAATGTCAAGAACGTTATTACCACGGGTCGGCGTTCGAACAAATTGATAAAGCGAACTCTCTTGCAAGTTCGTATACAAGTCATGTCCGGAGTGTGAAGTAAGAGTATCGCCCCACTTGGTCACAGGTAAATTAAAGTCGCCAAAAATTACGGTATCTTGCGAGTTACTTACATCTGCAATTTGTTCATAAATTTCTCGGTCAGTTTGCACTGATTGAGCTGGAGGTCTGTATATTAATGCAAGTATTATTATTGTACCTTTATTATTCTTTATTAGCACAAAAGATGCGTCGACGTTCACAATTTGAGGTTTTGACAAGAGGGTAGGGTTAAGACTTTCTTTGATATAAAGTAAAACGCCACCTCCATTTCGATTTATTCGGCTTTTCTCAAACATTACATAACCGGGAAATGAATACTCCGCTAAAAAGTCTCTATCTTCTGTATTGAGCCAAGATTCTGTTATGCCAATCACATCATAATTTTCTGTAAACACTAGCTCCTCTAAATCTGAAAATTTATTGCGTATGCTACGAGCGTTTGCATAGAAAACCTTTAAATTTGTTATTTTAGAACTCACGGAACGCTCTTTAATAATATTTTTGGTTCTTGTCGGATCTACATTTATGTTCATGGCTGTCCTCGGTCCTCGCTGTCTTCGGTCCTTATCGCTGGTGGTCCTCGGTTGCCTCTGTTTTTTTCTTGGCGTTGGATGATTTATGTCACTGCTGCTTCTTCTCTGATGGCGTTTTTTTATCCATGGCTGCGAACTGCTTCGTGTAGGAGACGACCCATGCGTGCTGAACCCACAGGGTTTAGATGAGTGCCATCCTTGCGGAACAGAGTAGGCTGGTTGTAGAAGTTGTCCCAGAGGTTGATGAATTCAACTTCTTCCCTCAGACACAAATATTTTAGTCGGCTATTTGTGCTGAAGGCCTTGTCGTATAATTTATCAGGTGCGTCAATCTTGGGGAGAATGCCTGAGATGATGATATTCCTTGACTTGTTTTTGTAGTGCTGGATCATCTTGCGATATTTCTCCATCAACTCTTCGGATCTGGTGCGCATGACGTCATTTGAACCAGCATGGATGACAAAAAGGGTATTTTTATTTGCATCCTTTGTGGTATCTTCGAAGGCTTCCACAATGTCGTCCAGTCCAGCTCCTGGGATGCAAAATCTTTTTCGTTGATTTGGGACTCTGTCGCAGAACTCTTCGACCTGTCCTCGTAGGATGGAATCCCCAACAAGCCTGGTCTCTTCTGGTTCGTCTTCCATCTCTACCAATATCTCAAATCTGTTTGACATTGTAACTGGTAGACGAGACCTTTTCTGCGTTGGCCGTGCACCGTTCCTCACTGGTGTAAATCCGGAAACCTGTGGTGGCGGGACTCTACGTACAGGTCGGGGAGAGGAGTGGTTAGAACGGGGGCGAGGGGTTGGTACTGTTCGTGCTAGCAGGCTTCTTGCACGAGGAGTGGGGGAGAGACTAAGGTGAACAGGGCGGCTGTCCTGGTTTGATGTCGGCTCAGGTTCGTCAGAAGCATCTGCTGCAGTGTCTACTGCAGGTGTTGGATTGTTGGCAGATGACGTTGGGGCGGTGGTGGATGCTGGAGTTGAAACAATTGGAGTTAGTGATACTCCGACGTTGAGTGTTACAAACTCTTGGAGTGATTCCAGCTTCCTGGTGAGGGCGTTGATCTTGTTGTGGGCTTCATCCAATTTTGCTGTCAAATCCTCTCATTGCTGGCAGAGTCGGCAGACTTGTGGATCGGCAGGAGCAAACATGGAAGCACCAAACCTACCGGCGCAGTTCGTACAGGCACGAGGCATGGTGACGATCACTTTCTTCAGATCACTTCACTCACTTAAAAACACTAAACTCACTTTAAAAACACTAAACTCACTTTTAAAACACTTCACTGTGTTGATGTTGATAAGCCTTGTGCTACACCCTATTGATAATGCAAACTATTGAACACCCTTTAAAGTGTATGTTATTTGGTCTCTATATAATCTGTGAATCATTTTCGATATGATGGAATTAAAGTTTTTTTTCCCACCAACTCATAATCAGCAAAAATGACACAAATGTTAATTAAAAACATGTTACAATATTTCCCCATCATTACCGTGGGAAAAACAAAAAATCTATCAAATGTAAATCTTCCGGTCTGGTCTCCGAAGCTCAGCGCCTCGCACAGCAAGACGGAGGGAAGGGTTGAAATATTGTGTTGACTATCTTATTTATTGTTTATCTATGTGCTGGAAGGATATTATATTTTTCAATTCCATCGCATTAGAAATGATTCAAAGATTACAAAAAGTCCAAATAAAACATAGTTATGTTAATGTATAAGGGAGTTAGGTAGATGCATTAGAGAGATAGATAGATAGAAAGAGAGAGTTGCAGAGGGGAAGTGAGTGATACACATAAACT
Source organism: Lithodes maja (assembly GCA_037953745.1). Taxonomy (NCBI): domain Eukaryota; kingdom Metazoa; phylum Arthropoda; class Malacostraca; order Decapoda; family Lithodidae; genus Lithodes; species Lithodes maja. Next base: position 81,647 of record JBAKBP010006972.1, read on the forward strand.
AAAATGAGACAGACTTAATTGGTTCTGAAAAGACAAAGGAGACATTTTTATTGACTCTCTTTTTCATGTTATTATTTGTGTGCTAGAAGGATAATAAGGTCCATATGAACACGAACATCGCTTTTGCGTAGATGCGGCGTATGTCTCACCATCTCTAAATTTTACAGGCACGTTGTGGTCGAGGTTAATGTAGAATGAGCTCTGGGGCCGTGTCAATGTCTTTATATACAACAAAAAAAGTTTGGGGGGTTGTGGGTGGGTGGGGGCATGTTTACTTGACCCATTGTAACAAGATATGGGATGGGTGTGGGGGCTATTTCCTTGACCGATTGTTACGTGATATGCTAATTCCACTCTGCAATTAGCACATTCACGTTACATTTGCTCAGGTGTGCACACCTCGCCGATCTTGTTCGGACACCTCAGCTACGTATCTTCGATGGCAACGCCGATGATCGACGAGGAATCGTTCATTCATCGCAAGAATTTGTGCTTTTAAAAAATAATCTTATCACCTCGCCGAAGTAAACGCCGAACCATCGCTTGAATCGCCGAAGATGTCACAGAACATACGGCGAGTTTTCTTTCATCCTAGCAGGATTTCGCAAGATATTTTTGAAAATGTGACATGCCTCGCAGAGGTCATCGGCGAAACATCGCTCACTTCGCCGACAACGTCGCAGAAGAATCTAGTTTCCTTTAATGCACAGAAAACCAAGTACATTCAATTTTCTAACCGACAGAATCTCACTGACTCCCATATATTTTTTAATGATGTAAATATTCCCACTTCCCCTAGTATTGACATTCTCGGTGTAACATTAACTACTAACTTGAGCTAGACACATTATGTTAGAAGCATTGCTAAGAATGCCTCTAAAAAACTGGGACTCCTGTACAGAGTTCGAGAATTCTTCACTGACGAGCAGTTGGCCGTAATATACAAAAGTCATGTGCGTTCTCAGATGGATTACTGTTCACCTCTGTGGAGTGGAAGTGGAGTGGTTGCATTGAGGCAGTTGGACAAAATTCAAAATAGAGCTATTAGATTAATCAATAACCCTGCAATCACACAGGACCTTCCTGCATTAGCCATACGAAGAAACGTTGCATCCCTTGCATTATTCTACAGATATTTCCACAGCAATTGTTCCGAGGAACTTGCTTCAATTGTGCCGCCTCTCCACATCTTTCCCCGTAGAACTAGGGCAGCTGAGAGCGCTCTTGAATTTACACTTTCTCCGCCACAATGCAGAACTTCTGCTTATCAAAATTAATTTATCCCTAGAACTACTACTCTTTGGAATTCACTTCCCTCGAGTTGCTTTCCACAAACTTACAATCTACAAAAGTTTCAATCCAGTTGTTACAAACATATTATGAATGGAGGATGCCTTTAGGCACATGGACCTTTTTGTTTTATCTGTGTTTTTCCTTCCTCCGTTCATTGTCTCTTAAAAAAAAAAAAAAAAAAAAGAAGGACGGCGATTGCGTCGCCGACATGGGCGACATCTTCGCTGAGTATAATTTGTCATCTGTTTGAAACGGTCAAAATCGTGAACGTCGCACGTATTCTTGCGAATTTGATAAAACGAAGTCATCGGCGACGAAAATCGTGAGTTGTCGCACCAGTGGGAAAGGGGCATAATTCACCTTTTACGACACACGCAGGAGGCACGTGGAGGCACTTTACTACTTGTTTTTCCCCCTCCCTCTCCCACATCCCATATTCTAAAGAATACAGATATTCCATAATCACAGGCCATTCCCCCTCAATTCAGTCTCATAAAAGGCTTGATTACAAAGGTAGATATTAATTGGATGAATAACATCCAATCAAACCCCTAATTAGTTTAGCCCAAAGAGCCTAACAAATTGAATCTAACTAAAACCCATCAGGATTACAATGCGTTTTGACTGTGTATTCTGGCTATTAGTGGACCTTTTAGGAAGGGTGTGAGGAAGTCAGGGGGTTAATTAAAATGGCTTTTGCCCTTGTAAGTCCCATAGATCCTTCCTAAGCTGTATACAATCGTGTAATAATGGCCAGAATTAACTTCAAATATGCGTAATGACCCTCAAGGGGTCAATATGAGCTAACCAAGCCTAAGAGGTGAAGTGTTAAATTATTTAATTATCCACCACAGAAAAAGAGGAGTATAATATTTATTATGTCACCCCAGACTTGAAGCAAACAGTACTAGTTGCCAAGGCAGCAGCTAGTGCCAACTCTACAGTAGGACTTTTGAAAAAGACCTACACATGCTTGGATACAGATATGTTTCTCCCCGTTTACAAGTCCCTGATCAGACCACGTCTTGACTTTAGTGTTTTGGCAGGGTCACCATATACCCGAAGAGATATAAACAAACTCGAACATGTATAGAGGAGAGCCACAACGTTGATCCCAGAGCTGTCTGAGTTGTCCTACAAAGAGAGGCTGGCTCGCCTTGGGCTAGTAACGCTGGAACAGAGGAAAACACGCAGGGATCTGATCCAAACCTAGAAGATCCTTCATGGCATTGACCCAGTTAAGGATGGACATATCCTCCAACTAGCAACAAGGAACAACCGGCCAGACACCAGGGGACATAGCCTGAAGTTAGCCAAACTCAGGCCTAGAACTACCAAGAGAAATCATTTATTTAATTCGAGAATTGTTAATGAATGCAATAGGCTCCCAGAACATATAGTCATGAGCCAGAGTGTCAACACCTTTAAAAACAAATACGACCGGTATGAGACTGTGAGACAGAGGAGAGGCACCCTTTATATGAACATTGACTCCAAGGCCTCTTTAACTATCACTAGGTAAGCATCATCTAGTTTACCAGTCATTGTTAGGTTAAGATAGCTTTTATAAAAATAGTATATACTTAACCCCCTGAGGCTCAGAATGCAATATGTGTGGTTTGTATCATATTAACCCTTTCGTGCACGGGAAGACGCACATGAGTCATCCATGGATACATAACCCGAGGAGCGCGAAATTGCCTGTTGATAAACTTATATAATATTATATGCAAATTAATTACCTTCGATTCTGACAGAATTTGTTATATTTACTATATAAAGGATTATTTCTTATCCATGTGCGTTTATCTTACTTATATGATGAACATATGAATCTTGAAGAATGATAAAAGTGGGAAAAGCATTTGGGGGGTGAAAAATATATATTTCTGCCGCCTGGTCGTGTACTGAGGCGGCAGGCTGAGAAACACACACCCTCCCCTTTCAATGTCTCTCAACACACTGAGCGGCCTGAGAGTGATCTCATAGTTCTAGAGGGTCTCTAAGTGACGCAACCCTCCCTCCCAGCTTGCCTGACGATAATTTGCGCAGAAAATAACCGATAAATGATGCAAATAGGAGGGAAAATAGCCATAATTGAGGAGGGAGCAAGAGAGGGGAAAAAGGTAGGGAAGGGGGTGGGGTGGGGGGGGTGGGGGATTGAGACACATATGCCTGAGTGATAGGACATACTAGAGGGGAATTATCTCACCAAATGACATATTCCTTTGTTTTGAGACCCATGGGGCGTTTCAGAAGGCATTTTTCATGGTCTTACTTCCGTGAGTCCTATCACATTCGCTATACAGAAACTTCCGTGCAGCTTATCTCACTTGCCGTGTTAAAAGCCTTTGGCACTATCAGGGAAGTTGAGAAACATTTAGTTTAGTTTTTTTCTATCTATCTATCTATCTATATGCTCAGACCCAATCCCCATTTTGGGGGTAGCCGACTCAAGACAGAGCAAGAACAGGGAAAACACAAAAACAACATAAAACAACAAATAAACACAGATAAAAAACACAAACTCACACACATCCAGGTCACCCAGGAGAAGACCCAGAGACCAGGGTTACCAAGGTCGCTCCAGCACTCCCCCAGCCCCTGACCACCCGGAGAGGTTCCGATCTCGGCAGGCAGACATGCAGCGGAGCCAAAGCCACAAGCCCTCCCACCACACTTCCAGGCACACCCTTCATATTAATCGTCCCCCCGGGCCAGGCGCCTGATGGACTATTATCTAGTCGAACTTGCGCCCGACCCCTTACTCCAAATGACCACGTGTTCACTCAACTATTCACAAGCATTCTCCATTCACTCCTGTCCACCACCACTTCCCCTGCCTGATCTATAGTCATTCCTCTATCATCCAAAGCCTTTCTTACACAGTCTCTCCATCTCAATGGGGGTCTTCCTGCCCTTCTATCTCCCCTTGTACCTGACTCACATATTCTCTTTGTAAGCCTTTCATCTCCCATTCGTTCAACATGACCATACCAGCTCAGCACCCTTCTGTCCACTCTGGCTGACAAATAGTTTTTTTAACCCCAGCAATTGTCGTTGAGAACACTTTAGAGACTTTATTATGAGATTAGGAGAATTTTATATATAAATACTAAGTGATTTTTGAAGAGCCTGAAAGGGTTAATACCATTCTTTAACCCAAAGACTACTAACTTAAACATAATATATATGTAAAATACTACTACTACTACTACTACTACTACTACTACAACAACTACTACTACTACTACTACTACTCGTACTACTACTATCATTATTGATATTTTATAAGAGGATCTTGATGTCATTAAGTCAAGAATAATTTGGGTACAGCGACATGAGGAAAGGCGAGGTCCCTGTATGTTTTATAGATATTGGCAGGAATGGTGTTTGTCGTAATATTGATCTTAACTTAAAATAATTATGTTGCAATAGTCTATTTAAATAGTGTTGCACTAAACATTGCTTTTATTATACTATATTCTGTGATTCCTTTTACATTTGCATTATTATAATTTTTAACCGCGGTAGTTTCATTATTTTCAGTTTTTATCTCTACCACTTGCCAATACTTGTTAAATTTATAATGGTTTCATAATCGTATCTATTTAAAAACAAAATCACACTGACTATTAAATTTTAACATGGTTTGTATTCTTCTATAGACTGATTATATTTAGGGGAGGTGTGGTGGAGTGGTCTTGCCACTGGCCTGGTAATCCAAAGGTCCCGGGTTCAAATCCCGATGTATCAATGGGAAGATATTATTGGGATGGAATTTGTGCTGTACCTAGTATCAGTGCATTACCACAAAGCCCACCGAAACGTCAATAAAATACCCTCATTGTTCCCTGATTAAATAGCACTGTATGAATATTCCCATATTCAAAATATGCTATAGGGGTGCAATGCCTGGTGAGTTATCTGCTCAACAGGTGGCGTTGTGTGTGTGTAAGTGTGAGAGTCCGAGTGTAGAGGGTGAGACAGTGAAGCACGGGAACGAGATGGCTTCAGAGATGGGGTCGTTTCGGGCCATGAGTGAGCACCGTGCCTCATGTGAAGGCAAGATGGCAGGTGCTCGTTGTACTCAACGTGCTTCACATGTCTCACTCCCTAGACTGGAACAAGACCTCACGGGCTTCACTGTTCATTGTAAAGCGGTGAATGTTAAGGCTCTCAGCCTATGCCCGAGAGGAAGTAAGTTGGAATATAGAAAAAAAAAAAAAAAAAAAAAAAAAAATATATATCTGTTTTATGTTTTGTTAACGACAGTAGCAACATTAGCTTTTTTCAGTCCTTATTTCTAATAGTTACCATAATAAACTTTTGTTTTAATTTATATTTGTCATAATTATTAATCTTTTCTATATATTAATTTTAATAAATGTTATCACTTTGTCTATTTAAATATTGTATGATAATACATCTTTGTTGTGCATTTTATGAGTCTAAATATTCAGCAAGGTACGAATTTCATTGTGTATGTTTTTTAATCATCACATACTGACAATTTTAATTTCAATTTCATCTACTATGTAATATACAGTATGTTCATATGTAACGTATATTTTGAAGTAAAATAGTTTGATGGCTCTTTCCATTCACATATGCATAGCCTACGTGAGTTGCAGTTGGGATGTGTGTATATGCTTGGATTGATATGCAGGATTCGAAGTTGCATAATAAATCGTAGGCAGTGTCCACCATCCTTTAACTGTCTTCGTGGTGCGATGTATAAGGTGTTGATTTTCGGTGTGAGCGTCCTGGGTTCGAATCCACGGACTGCCACATGTGTTTGTTAAATTTCATTAATCAATTTTAGAAGTAGAGTTGGTTGTTGGAAGGGACATAATAATTAATTGATTGATTATTAATATAGGTATGTATGTATGTATGTATATACTCTGACACTTACCCCAGTTTTTCTTATTCGAGACAGACCGCGAATAGGGACATCACAACAAATCAGAAAAAAACATAGGATCACACACATTTAGGTCGTCCAGGAGAAATACCCAGAGATCCAAGACCATTTGAGGTCCCAAGCAAATTATTTTCAGGTCCCAGATCCCCCGGGGAGGCTCCGATTTCTGTAGGCAGACTCACAACGGATCCACCACAAGCCCTCCCACCAGGCTTCCAGGCATACCCTTCATTACCACCGGCCCCCTAGGCCATGCGCTTGATGGACTATATCTAGTCCAACTGGTGCATTATCCTCTCTCCCAAACGACCGCGTTTACACTCATCTATTCACTAGCATTCTCGATTAATTCCTATTTATTACCATTTATCGTGCCTGATATATTAGTCATTCCTCTATCTTCCAACGCTTATCATACACAATCTATCCACCTCAATGGGGTCTTCCTACCCCTCTATCACCCCTTGTATCTGACTCACATATTCTCTTTGTAAGCATTACATCCTCCATTCGTTCAACATAACCATACCAGCTCGGCACTCTTCTGTCCACTCTGGCCGACAAATGTTCCTGCTGCCCCACACTCCTACGTATTTCTTCATTCGTCAATCTGTCTCTATGGGTCACTCCATACATACTCCTCAAGCAGCTCATATTCATCACATCCAGCTTTCTTCTCTCATTTGCCTTCAGAGCCAATGTTTCAGACCCATTTATCACTGTTGGTACAACAATTCCTTGATACATTGCACTTTTAACTTTCATTCCGAGATTTCTCACCTTCCACATACTTCCCATTGTTTCGAAAACTTTCCTTCCTTCACATACTCTCTGATTTTATTATATTAGTATTATTATTATTATTATTGTTATTATATTTCGAAAAATGCCCAATGCCACATAATTATAAATAAAACAAATAACTGGCATTTCGTGATCCTCAGGTGTTAGTGGAATCCAAATTTAATTCAAACTACATAAAAGCTACTCACCCCAAATTTCCCCAAGAAGGCATTTATCGGTTCAGTAGGTACACAAACCGTATTCAGACAGGAAACTTACGTGTTTTGGACAATTCCTTGACAGGTAATGATTCTCTTTAACGCTTCGACAATTTGTTTTATGTATTTGGACAGTTTATTCTGGCTCTCATTAGACGATTTTTTACAGCTTAGGAAGGATCTATTAGAAGAAAAAAGGTTAAGGACTATCTCAATTAATCCTCTGGCTGCCATCTATCTATTGCATATAACCAGAAACCACAATTATTTGCAACACATCTAAATTACTTATAAGGCACAGTACCTTGATTTTAGGCGCTCTCTAATTATGTTAACCTTGGGGGGGGGGGGGGGGGGCATTGGTTTCAGGCGGCTTTTACCATTAGACACCTTCAGGCATATTTAACCTCTTCTAGTATTGTGTTTTACGGAGTTGTAGTAGTGTAATTATCCTACTAATTCTTTGGTGGAACTAAATGTACTGTATATATTGTGTCGTATATCAAATACATAGAAGCGCATGTTTCAGGCGGCTTCTGCCATTAGACACCTTCAGGCATATTTAACCTCTTCTGCACCAGCAATATCCTTCTCATTATATTCTGCCAACTATTAGACATTTCTATTCAGCTTAGGAAGGACGTCTACCAATTAAACGGCTACATACTATCTCAATCCTTTTAGCTACCACATATCCTTTGTAAGCTTCATAAAATCGTCTATATGTAACTGAAATAAAATAAAAAAGACGTCACCGGTACAGGAAGGGTTAAAAATAAAAGTAATACTAATAATTATATTAATAATAATAATAATAATAATTATTATAATAATTATAATAACAGACTCCATCCTATTTCATCCCCCACACTTATGCTGGTGACTTTGAGCACCCTGGCCGGAGTTGTCAGGGCAAAGTGTAATAAGCCTCCTGGGATACGCACAGGAAGATATAAAGCTACCAACTGATCCAGTATATTATGTTGACGAGATAACAGAGAGAGAGAGAGAGAGAGAGAGAGAGAGAGAGAGAGAGAGAGAGAGAGAGAGAGAGCGAGCGAGCGAGCGAGCGAGAGAGAGTGAGAGTGAGAGAGAGAGCAAGCGAGCGAGCGAGAGAGAGAGAAGGTTTAATAATAATAATAATAATAATAATAATAATAAGTTTATTTCCACCAATAGTGGTTATTCTCGTTACATTATTTACAATATATACAATATGTATTGGAGAATGTTTGCCTAAGAGGCGAACCCTGTTTTTTTTTTTTTTTTTTTTTCTATGTGATTGAGGGAGGCAAAAGGCATTACTGCCTATAGCGAGTGCCTCCCCCATAGTTGAAAGAGTGACAGGGCCAAAATCAAGGGACGTTCGAGCCAAAATGCCTGGACACACGGAGTTTGAAGCAATTTAAGTCATAGGAAGAGGGAAAGACTGATTCTGGGAGAGAGTTCCAGAGCTCAGCTGTTGAGTAGAAGAAAGTTTGAGAGTAACGTTTCACTCTTGGGTTGGAGAGTTGCACAGAGTAGGGGTGGGATTGAGTTGCAAGACGGGTACCACATGCCCTACGTAAAGGAGGTGGTATGCACTGGGATAGCTCTGAGGAACACTGATTATTATAGTAGCGATAGAATAGCGAGAGAGATGCAACATTGCGGCGGAGAGAGAGAGATTGCAGAGAGTTGGTGAGTGGACGGGAGTTAATGATACGAAAGGCCTTCCTTTCAACTTTGTCTAGGAGAGCGGTGTGAGAGGAACCTCCCCACACATGTGAACAATACTCAATACAAGGGCGCACTATGCCCCTGTACAGAGCAAGAAGCTGTGCTGGGGAAAAGAACCCCCTAAGGCGGTTGAGCACACCCAGCTTCTGGGAGGCTGCCTTAGCAAGACTGGTAATATGGTCCTTCCAAATGAGAGCAGAAGAAAAAGAGACACCAAGAATATTGAGAGAAGATGAAGGGTTGATTTTTGTATTGTTGAAGAATAAGGGATAGTCCGCTGGGAGATCCTGACGGGTAGATAGATGGAGAAATTGGGTTTTGGAAGCATTAAAGTTAACAAGGTTTTCTCTGCCCCAATTGGAAATAGTATTTAGATCAGAATTTAAGAGTTCTATGGCTTCATTACGTTTGTCGTTGAGGAATTGCTGGCTGGGGCGTTCTGAAAAACTAATGGAGTAGTGTAAGGTTGAGTCGTCTGCGTATGAATGGATGGGAATTAAGGTACAGTTAAGGAGATCATTTATAAAAATTAGAAAGAGAATAGGAGATAGGACAGAGCCCTGAGGAACACCGGAGTTTATAGGGTGAGGAAGTGAACAATGGCCGTCCACAACCGCGGCTATGGAACGGCCGGAAAGGAAATTAGAGACAAAGGCACAGATGGAGGGATAGAAACCGAAGGAGGGTAGTTTAGAAATTAAAGATTTATGCCAGACTCTATCGAAGGCTTTCGATATGTCTAGTGCAATAGAAAAAGTCTCACCGAAGTCCCGAAAGGAGGATGACCAAGAGTTAGTAAGATATGAAAGAAGATCACCAGTAGAGCAACCCTTAAGGAAGCCATACTGGCGATCTGAGAGCAGATTATGAGAAGAGAAATGCTTAAGAAATTTGGAAGCAAGAATAGTTTCAAAAACTTTAGAAAGACAAGAGATGAGAGCAATTGGACGATAGTTGGAGGGTTGAGAGCGGTCACCCTTCTTTGGGACAGGTTGAATGTGAGCAAACTTCCAGCATGAAGGGAAGACGTTAGAGGATAGACAGAGACGAAAGAGTTTGCCTAGGCAGGGAGTCAGCACGGAAGCACAGTTTTTGAGAACAACAGGAGGAACACCGTCTGGACCGTACGCCTTATTAGTGTTAAGCCCAGAGAGGGTAGAAAGTACATCTTTAGAAGAGATTAGGATATTAGGCATAAGTAAGAGAGAGGAGGGCGGAGAGGGAGGAATAGCACCGGAATCATCCAAGGTGGAGTTTCTAGCAAAAGTTTGAGCGAAGAGTTTAGCTTTGTCAGAGGAAGAAGTGATGGTAGTGCCATCAGAGTGAGAAAGGGGAGGGAAAGACGAAGAAGAGAAATTGTTGGAGAGGTATTTGGCTAGATGCCAGAAAGCTTGGGAAGAGCTAGAGTTGGATAGTTCAGTGCATTTATTATTGATGAAAGAGTGTTTGGCAAGTCGAAGAACAGATTTGGCTTGATTCCGGGCAGAAACATAAGAAGAATGAGAGTCTTGAGTTTTAAGACGTCGGTACCGTTTGAATGCTTCCTCCTTATTGCGGACAGCAGTAGAACAGGCGTGAGTAAACCAAGATTTTTTAGCATTAGTCTGAGAGAAAGAGAATGGAATGTATGCTTCCATGCCCGATAGGATTACCTCGGTAATGCGTTCAGCACTCTCCGAGGGTCCCCGGCCACGAAAGCAGAAATCATTCCATGGGAAATCAAAGAAGTACTGCCGGAGAGCCTCCCAGTCGGCAGCGCCAAAGTGCCACAAGCGCCGCCGGCTAGGAGGATCGGGTGGCCGTACTGGAGAGATAGGACAGGTGACAGAGATAAGTTTATGGTCGGAGGAGCCCAGAGGAGAGAAAAGATCGACAGTATAAGAAGAAGGGTTAGAAGTTAGAAACAAGTCAAGAATGTTGGGCCGATCTCCGATGCGATCCGGGATACGGGTGGGTTGCTGAACTAACTGCTCTAGGTCATTTATGATAGAGAAGACGTAGGCTTGTTCACCAGGTGGATCAGTAATGTGAGAGGAGAGCCATTGGCGGTGGTGAACGTTGAAATCTCCTAAGATGGAGATTTCTGACAAAGGAGAAATGGATAGAATGTGTTCCACTGTAGAGTTTAGATAGTCAAAGAATTTGGGAAAGTTGGTAGAGTTAGGGGAAAGATAGACAGCACAGAAATATTTAGTAAGAGAATGACAGGAAAGTTTGAGCCATAAAGTTGAGAATTCAGAGAGTCGAAATCGGGAACACGAGAGCAAGTGAGTTTGTTGTGCACATATGCACAACATCCGCCTTTGGCTTTGAAACTAGGATAGAGAAAGTAGGAGGATACAGAGAAGGGGCTGCTGGATGTTGCTACAAACACCTGAGTTTCGGTGAGGAAGAGAAGATCAGGTTTGTAGAAGGAAAGATGGTGCTCAACAGAGTGAAAGTTAGAGGAAAGTCCACGAATGTTGCAGAAATTAATAGAAAGAGTAACAGGCCGAGGTCCAGGTAATTGTGTGGGGTCGTCAGGGGATGGTCGGTTGGGTGTGGGGGCATTTATGGTCCCCCCCCCCCCCCCCCTGGGGACTCCGAGGCTGGGCTGGAATTCATCATTTATTTATTTTTTAAATTTTGGTGTGGAGGAATGAAGTGTGGTGTGCATGTTTAGTGTAGTGAAGTGGATAGGAGGAGGAGGTGTTTGAGAGAGCTAGCTGGATTGCTCTCAGTGTAAATGAGGCACAAAGAAAATCAGTAAGAGAGGCCAAGCAAGTGAAACAGGAGTTCCAGCGACTCTTTATCACATGCCTATAACCTCACCTGGGTCTAGCCCTGATCGATTGGTGCCTACAATCTCCCCACTGTTACATGTTTGCAGTCAATATCGGACTGCCCGGCCTTATTATGCTAGTATAAATAATTGCCTACATTATATTTATAGAGAAGAGGAAAGCTATACTGGTGGATGGGGGTGAGGGGTGATCCAGGTGTGGAGGGGAGGGGTGGTGCAGGTGAGGGTTATTATTAGGTCAACAAGAGGTCAGGTCAGGGGAGGGGTGGGGGGGGGGTGAGAGGAGGTATGTATCTATAGTGAATAGCAATTGTGTTAATATTTATAATGATAGTAATAATATCAATGCTATTAATACGATAATAATAGTTATATATGTCTCAATAATAATATTATAAAATAGTAATATCCTAATAACAGTGAATACAAATATAAATATGTGAATGGGTGGGCATTAATTGTTGAGACGCATGCATATATACCCGCATATACTGTATAATAATATATACCCGCACATATACATATACATATACACACACACACTCACATATATAACATATACTTATATATACATATGTACACGCTTACTGTATAATGTACACTTACATACAACATATACTGTACATATAGACGCATAGCCTACATACAAACATCGTTTACATATGTTAACTATATAAATTATGTTGAGTCAGTTGGAAGACGGTGGGGGAGGGGCGAGAGGAAGGGGATTTAATGTCAGAAATAGCATAAGGGGGGAAGAGGCTTATCATCCGAGGAGGGTCCGGGGGGGGGGGGGGGGGGGGGGGGAGACACAGAGGGTGGGGGAGGGGCGAGAGGAAGGGGATTTAATGTCAGAAATAGCATAGGGGGAAGAGGCTTATCATCCGAGGAGGGTCGGGGGGGGGGGGGGGGGGGAGCGAGAGAGAGAGAGAGAGAGAGACATTGTATACAATTTCTTATTGGTAGTTATTTATGTAGAGAGAGAGAGAGAAAGAGAGAGAGAGTTCTAGTTCAGTCAGTGAAGGAGAAGGTTGTGTTAATCTGAGCTCCTGCCCGGACCACTTACCAGTGACCTTTAGTGATCATTACACCTACCTGTGTTTGGGGGCAGTGCACTCGTGTTATATAAAAGTGTTATAGCTCAGTTTTTAGCTGTTAGTTTACTTGTTTTTGTTTTCTGTACTTAGTTTCTTGCTCCTCGCTAAGCTTATTGGGATCATGGCAGGTATGGAGTGCGAGTCTCTAACTGATCTGCATCATCTTATTCTCCAGGTAAGAGAGGAGATGGTTGTGGTGAAGGAAGAGGTCTTGGCTCTAAGGGAGGTTAATGTTAAACTTCAGAGGGAAGTGGATTTGATTAAAGACGAAAATCTAGCTTTCAAGCTTAGCCAAGAGGAAATAAAGTCAAGTAAGGGGAAAAGGGAGGAAGTTGATGAAAAATTGTATTCATGGCAGGTTGTTAAAAATACGGGTGGGAAAGTCACACTCAAGAAGCAGGATAGTAGAATAGGTATGAGTGTGACAAATACATTCTCCCCTTTGCGAGACGAATGTGAGGGAAAAGATAGTCAGGATAAGGGAGGGATAACCGAAGTGCCTGCCGCCGACTCAGCTCCAACCTCTGACGCTGTGCTACCTACCACCACCACTACCCCCACCACCACCACCACCACCAAGGGAGCTTCTGCCACCACCGGGGGTTCTCCAACTGCAGCTGCTGGATCCTCCCGAGGGAAAGGTAAGTCTGTGTCCCGAGAAGGTAAGTCTGTGTCGATTGTGGGCGACTCCATGGTAAGACATTTAGTTAGGGCTACCCGCACTAAACTTAGGAAGGTTGTGTGTCTGCCTGGCCATGGAGTTGGGAGGGTTTTAGAGAAGATGGACCACATCTTGGAAGATAGTGGAGATAACCCCATTATCTGTCTCAGTGCCGGGAGTAACGATGTTGGTAAGGGTAGAAGTGAGGAACTGCTGCAGCAGTATCGGGATGTGTTAGATAAAGTTAGGATGAAGGGAGGGATCCCTGTAGTACATTGTATCCTACCCAGAAGAGGAGTTCCCAAGGAATGGACATCCAGGGCGATTGGTGTCAATTGCCGTTTGGAGAAATATTGCAAAGAAAAAGCAATACCATTCATTGATAACTGGGATAGTTTCTATGGGAGAGATGGGATGTACGCAAGGGATGGGGTTCATCTTTCACGGTTAGGGGTTTCTACATTAGCTAGTTCTTTAGATAGGGTGGTTGTGGGGTTTTGAACAGAAATATTGAGAGTGTAAATGAGAGGTTAAATGGAACAATTTTAGCGTCAGGCGAAAGCGATAAGGATATTCAGTCTCATGCTAAAAATGATGACTATAATGCAAATGATAGTAGTGATGGTGCAACGGAAGATGGAAATGTCGCTAAAAACAAAGGTAAATTAGGTATAAAGAAAAGAAGTAAATTGAGAGTATATTACACAAACTGTAGGAGTCTATGTAACAAAATGAACGAACTTAGAGCCCTTGTTAGCAAAGAAAATATAGACATAATAGCGCTAACTGAAACTTGGATTAATACAGAAACCAGGCATTTTTTAGCAGAATTTGATATACCAGGATATAGTTTGTTTAAATATGACCGAACAAGTAAGAGGGGTGGCAGTATAGCAGTGTTTGTCAGGAGTACATTAAAAAGCTGTATTAAATCAGGTATTAGACTAAATAACGATAATGAAAGTGTTTGGGTAGAGGTTAACGAAGGTAGTGAGACCATAGTTATTGGAGTTATGTATAGACCGCCAAATATGAGTAGAAATGACGGAACGTCATTATGGGAGGAAATTAAAATGGCATCAAGGTTTAGCAATGTGTGCATTATGGGGGATTTTAATTTTCCGAATATAGATTGGCAGCATCAAATAGGAGACTCTGATTCTGAGGAGTTTATAGAGGTAGTACAAGATAGTTTTTTATTTCAATTCATAGATACGCCGACTAGAGGTAATAATATTCTCGATTTAGTTTTCAGTAACAATGAACATATGGTAAATAATGTAGAGATATGGGACCACCTAGGAAATAGTGACCACAATTCTGTGTATTTTAATATACAATGGAAAGGTAATACCAGAGAGAATACAACATTAATACCTGACTTTAGAAAAGCCAATTATGGTGGGTTAAGAAGAGCCCTATTAGCGAACCCTATGGTCAAAAAATTAAGTCGATCCAGGTGTCCAAATGAGTGTACCCCTTCTCAGGCACCTGTCATCTTAAGTCAGGAAGAGACGTCAACCTTGGTAGATACATACGATAATTTTATCAAGTCAGTATTCAATGCACAAAATAAATACATCCCCAAAAGAAAATTTAGATCAACACAGAACCAACCCAAATGGATGAATAATAGACTATTAGATCTTCTAGGACAAAAGAGAGGAATATATAGAAAAATTAGAAAAGGCGAAATTCACCTACTTGCTCACTATCAGAATCTATCAAGACAGGTAAAAAAGGATATTAGGAAAGAAAAAAGAAATTATGAAATTAAGGTTGCCAATGACTCAAAAAATAATCCTAAAGCTTTTTACCAACTATATAAATCCAAGGTTAGAGATGTAATTGGTCCCCTTAAAACTTCGACAGGAGAAATGACAGAAAATGATTTAGAAATGTGCAGTACATTAAATAGTCAATTTCTTTCCGTTTTCACTAATGAAAATTTGGCACAGTTTCCAGAAGTCCGTAAGGTATATAGCGATAGTATAGAAAATAGGTTAAGTACGGTTACTATAAGTAGAAATGATGTGCTTAAGGAAATTGACAGACTGAAACCTCATAAATCGCCTGGTCCTGATGAGGTATATGCTAGAGTATTAAAAGAATGTAGGGATGAGTTAAGTTACCCATTAACATTTTTATTTAACAAGTCATTGGAGACAGGTATAGTTCCAGAAGCTTGGAAGCTTGCAAACGTAGTTCCGATCTTCAAAAAAGGTGACAAATCAATAGCATCCAATTACCGTCCCATTAGTCTTACATCAATCATAGGAAAGCTACTAGAGTCAATTATTGCTAGTAAAATTAGAAACCACTTAGATACATTTAATTTAATAAATTCTTCTCAGCATGGATTCACTCAGGGACGTTCTTGCCTTACTAATTTGCTTAGTTTTTTCTCAGAGGTATATGAAGCAGTAGATAATGACAAGTCATATGATATAATATATTTAGATTTCAGTAAAGCTTTCGACAGAGTCCCCCATGAGAGATTGATGAGAAAGGTTGAGGCGCATGGAATAGGTGGGGCGTTGTTGGGATGGATTAGGTCATGGCTAATTGGTAGGAAGCAGAGAGTCAGCATAAATGGTACGAAGTCAGAATGGGGAGCAGTCAAAAGTGGTGTCCCCCAGGGATCTGTATTAGGTCCCCTGTTGTTTGTTATATACATAAATGACCTTGATTTAGGTATAACTAGTAGGATAAGTAAATTTGCAGACGATACCAAAATGGGGAGAACAATTGATTCAGATAGAGATATAGAGTGCCTCCAAAGGGATCTAGATACCTTACACGAATGGTCAGTAAATTGGCAGATGAAGTTTAACATTGACAAATGCAAGGTATTAAAGATAGGGAAGATGCATACAAATGTTAAATATAAACTAGCTAATGTGGAATTAGAAAACTCGAATTGTGAGAAAGATCTAGGTGTGTTTGTTAGCAATGATTTGAAGCCTAGACAACAGTGTATAAGCGTTCGAAACAAGGCAAACAAGATTCTCGGGTTCATCTCAAGGAGTGTGAGTAACAGAACTGCTGATGTTATCTTAAAACTTTACTTGTCATTAGTGAGACCCCATATGGATTATGCTGTTCAATTTTGGTGTCCTTATTACAGAATGGACATAGATTCATTGGAGAGAGTACAACGTAGAATGACAAAAATGATTCATAATATTAGAAATCTTCCGTATAAAGAAAGGTTGAAGAAATTAGGCTTACATTCGTTAGAGAGACGCAGAGTTAGAGGGGATATGATAGAGGTGTTCAAGTGGGTTAGTGGGATTAACAAAGGGGACATGACAAATGTACTAAAGCTCAGTGATAGCGAAAGAACTCGTACCAATGGTTTCAAATTAGATAAATTTCGTTTCAGAAAAGATATAGGCAAATATTGGTTTGGTAACAGAGTTGTAGATGGGTGGAATGGACTACCAAGTGCTATAGTGGGATTAAAAACGATAGGGAGCTTTAAGATAAAATTGGATAAGCATATGGACGAGAAGGGTTGGGTGTGAAGGGGGATCAGCAGGGTTGGGCCAATCAGCGCTCTGCAGACCCCCGTAATCCTGCGTTAATCTCTAACCGTTTTGGTAAGATGATCCTCAGGGTATTAGAGTGTTGAGCCTATAATTGGGCTTTGTAATTGGGATTGTGTGGGACAGGGATCTGCCTTGCTTAGGCCAATCGGCTTTCTGCAGACTCCCATTTTCTTATGTTCTTATGTTAGAGAGAGTCAAGGAGGGAGATTCATTAAAAACTAACGAGTATGTTTTCATGCTCGCAGCCTTTGAGTCCTCCAATGAAAAAAAAAGTTGTATTCATGATAATAATTCTGATTTTGTATCTAGAATTGTGTGGGGTTTTTCTGTTTTAATTGCTTTTCTTTTTGTTTGTTAACGGATGAGGTTGTTATTTAACTAGTATTGTGTATTATGGAGTTGTAGTAATGTAATTGCCGTATTAGTTCTTTGGTGGAAAGGTTAAGGAAACTAAATGTACTGTATAATTATGTAATAATTATGAATAATTCAGCAAAGAGTAACAGTGATGTATCCCGCTCCCCAATAGCCCTACAAATTATATTTATATTTTTGTTTTAGAGAAATAGATACACTAAAAACTTACCCTATTAATGCTATAAAAACGTCATACTATGATGTGTGATGAAAATAATTATGTTTGCTTTACTTTCAAATCAGTAATAAAGATATGAGTTTGAAATTATACATGACCGTCTCAAGTGCCTTCTCAATTTTGACTATAAATTTGTATAATATTTATACAAGTGTTTTTGGTGTGTTTTACCTACCTATGCACACACACACACACACACACACACACACACACACACACACACACACACACACACACACAGCCCATAGCCTAGTGGTAGAGCTCTCGTCTCACACACGAGGGGCCGGTGGTTCAATCCCCGGCCGGGCGGAGACAAATTGGGCTTGTCTCCTTTCATGTGTTAGCCTCAGTTCACCTAGCTGTAAATAGGTACCTGGAATAAGTGGACGACGTTGTGACGTCCCATCTGGGGTTGGCAAAAATGGTACAAGGCGAGATGGGTATCATATGGTTCACCTAAGCTGATGGCTACCTAAGCCTTCGGGCGAGACGGTACCGTCTATAGTGAGATTGGTACCATACAGATCCACCCTAAGCCTTCGTTTCCGATGTCGCCAATTGGATGAAAATATAGACTACACACACATCCACAGCCATTCCAACGATACATATAACACCTACACATATAGGAGGCGGGAAATAACGAGCATGCTCACTCCCGCAATACAACTAGAGTAAGTACAACTAGAGTAAGTACACACACACACACACACAGTTCTAATATTAGTACATACTTATAATGGTATTAGAACATAATAATATATAATTATTAGATGCCAATCATCACGTGAGGTTATTAATCATAATTCCATGTAAATACAGTAAGATTAAATGCCTGGTTGGCGTCGGGGTTAAATAATGAATTTAGTTAATATTTATGGGAGTTTAATTATATTTTATTAACTTATCACCAGCATGCATATATTCATAACATTGTAAGGAAAATATTTGTGTGAAACCAAAGTCAAAGCATTAGAACAACAGGTTTGATATATAAAACAAATGTTTTAGGTTTAAATATATATAAAGAAGATGTAACAATTTCTGGCATCAACTCAGTATTGTACTATGAACTCTAAGGAGGTTCCAGGCCTCGGAAAATAAATATATTTCTTAAATAGGGGGTCAAACAGTCTCGTGTAGCAGGTAAGTGGAAAATATTATTTATGTGTTTATGTATGGTATGTATTTATTTATTGTTCTCTATTTAGTTTCCTCCCTAGACATCCATCAAGATTAATAAACACACCCCAAAGATCCCCATTCGATATATATTTGTGCATTATTCGGTAGTAAAGTGCCCAGGCCGAAGGCCGATTCCTCCTATAATGCAGGCTCGCGATCGCTCGGCAGGAAAACATAACTTGATACCTAAATGGCATGAAGGATTTAAAATCGCCAAACTAATGGGGAAAACGTCGTAGGATATCAAACCTAATGGGGGTTAACATGAGGGAGAAGGGGGTCCAGAAACAGCCCCCCCCCCCCTGTTTTAACATATTGTCCCCCCAGGAAAGACTACACTGTTCGATCTCTGTATAGGTATATTATAGGTATATTATAGGTATATTATAGGTATATAATAGGTATATTATAGGTATATTATAGGTATATTATAGGTATATTATAGGTATATAATAGGTATATTATAGGTATATTATAGGTATATAATAGGTATATTATAGGTATATTATACGTTGCATCATTGTGTACATGTTCAGCGTGAGGAAGGAACAACATTATTTAAATGAGTAAGTTTGATTATCGAATTGTGTGTGAGAGAGAGAGAGAGAGAGAGAGAGAGAGAGAGAGAGAGAGAGAGAGAGAGAGAGAGAGAGAGAGAGAGAGAGAGAGAGAGAGAGAGAGAGAGATTCCTAATGTATATAACCTTTTTTTCATAATACTTATCCGAGTTCACAAATGGAGAATATAAATAGAGCCAATATTTCAGTGTTCTTATGTGTAGAACAAATTAAATACATACTGTATAATCATAACCGGCACCCTGTCTCTCACCCAATATGGATTTTCCTAGACTTTGATATCAAAATCTATTGAGTCATAATATATTATCCTTGGACGGTCAATCAGTTTTAGCTCTCTATCGCATCTGCCTTAAGGGGATATGGGCATATTTATTTGCTCATTTATGGATATTTGAAAACATTTTTTGTTTCCTCTCTAGACCTCAATCAAGCTTAAAAATACTCCCCCAAGACCCTCCTCCAAGATAAATATATACATTTGTCGATAGAAAAATGTTCCAACCTTAAATTAGAGGCTCGTTATCGCTCGCCAGGAAAACAAATTGACACCTAAATAACACGAACAATCTTAATATTGACAAAGAATGTGGCAAAAGGTCTTAAAATCGTCAAACTAATTGGCTGAAGGACTTAAAATCCTAAAACTAATGGGGTTAAACTTGAGGAAGAGGAGGGACCAAAAAAACGACCCATCTCCCCTTAACCATGTTCGTCATTAATTTTCTCTCCACCTTCCTCCCTCCTTCCTTGTGTGCTCACCACTTAAGGGGGAGTTAGTTTTTTCTTCTGGACCCCCCCCAGCAGAAGCGACGTCGACCACGCCGCCACCCAGGGTACAGAATCGCTTTCAGGTCCTGGGTAACCAGGCGCAGAACTCCTTGAGCTGGTCGCGTACCATGGAGTTCCCCACAAGCCGGACCTCCTCCGTTTCTTCTTCTTCATCGGCAGCGAGAATTTGAAAACGGTTTGACACATTGTTATAGGGATGACCTTCTTGGTATCAGTACCTGGGCGTACACTATTGCTTACGAGCTGACAATTAGTTTCATTAGGAACGAGAGTAGGGGTATTGTCAGAGGTCTGGGTGTTGGTTGAGGTCTGAGGTGGCGCTACATCCATCCTTGGCGATTCTGAATCCCTGTGCTTTGTTGCTGGCAGGGAGGCTTCATTTCCGGCGTTTGGGCTCAAGAACTCATCAAGAATATTAACTCTGCGAGTTTACACATCAATTAATTGGAGAGCTTTTCCTAGCTGCTCCTGTTGTTCTGCCTGCTGGACACAGAACCTACAGTTTGTTGCGTTCTCGTTCTCGAAAATTGTCATACCGAAGCGTCCGTTACACGACCCACAGTCACGTATATTGAGTATCTTGCTGTGGACTTCGTAGTGATGGTCACGATAAAACAAAACATTTGGAGGGCTTGAAAATAGCCTGCCAGGGGTGATTGTCCAGACAAAAACAAAGATTCAGGAAGAAAATAAAACAAAAATAGGCTACTAGGGGTACTAGCCTAATCAAAGCGAGAGAGAGTGTGAGGGAGTGAGAGGTAGAGAGAGTGTGTGTGTGTTAGTGAGAGAGAGAGAGAGAGAGAGTGTGTGTGTGTCTAAGAAAGAGAGAGGGTGTGTGTGTGTGTTGGTGAGAGAGAGAGAGTGTGTGTGCTTATGAGAGGGAAATAGAGAGTGAGAACGAAGAGAGAGTCAGTGAGTGTGTGTGTGTGTGTGTGTGTGTGTGTGTGTGTGTGTGTGTGTGAGAGAACTATTAAGTGAGAGTGACTTCTGGGAATAATATCAGTGGAGGAAGGCAAACATCGAAAACAAAAATTGTTAGGGATCATTTAAATAATCGTGTCACAGTTTCGGACTCAAAGGAACGATGCAATAACTGTAAATTATCCCAAAAAATTATGATGGTATTCATTGTTCCATTC
The DNA here is from genome assembly GCA_037953745.1 of Lithodes maja. Classification (NCBI taxonomy): domain Eukaryota; kingdom Metazoa; phylum Arthropoda; class Malacostraca; order Decapoda; family Lithodidae; genus Lithodes; species Lithodes maja. The sequence goes on from JBAKBP010006972.1 coordinate 102,967, forward strand.
AAAGTTTGTACCACCAACCAAAATTGATATGTTATGAATAGCTAAACACTTTTGTATTATATATTAATATGACCATCATGAATAGCAATAGGAACTTCCAACTAATTATTATGTTCCTTCCAACAACCAACCATACTCCTAAAATATAATAATACTGTATATACTGTATATATATATATATATATATATATATATATATATATATATATATATATATATATTGTGACGCACCCAGTGCGTGGCAACTTAACCTGATTGTACTCCTTGGTACTCCACTGTGCCGTGTGCCGACACGGTGCGTGGCCGTGTGCCGTTTTGGCTGCTTATATTGAGTGTGACAACGTATAACTGTGTTCTTTGTGTCTCTGCAAAGGTCTCGTCATTTGCTAACCAGTGGTGGGTTTTGTTTTAAGCCATGTCGAGACCTTCCATTTAATATGTAGTATCAATAGAGAAGTTGATAGGTGAGATGATAGGAATTCAGAGAGAGAGAGTGAGTTAGACTTCAGAGCGAGAGGGTAGCAATGGTTGCCAGACGTATGGACCGGTTGGCAGCCCTGCGCTTATAGCTAGGTGCGACAGGGTTGGTAGTACATTGCCGCCTGCATATGCTGCCGGGCTGCCCATGTTGTCGTACTGCACATTGCATGGAGGCTCGCTGTGTGTTCCATGATCAGGTTGCCTAGAACCTTTGAGATTCTAACATCCCTTGCCCTCTCTCCCAATTTCTCACGGTTGCACTCTTTCTCTCTGACGACATTACTCTCATTTCATTCTTCTCTCTATTTAAATGCATACCCTTCCCTTGAGGTCCTAAAGGAGTTTCAGCACTCACCTCTCGTATTACTCTTAGGACAAGCATATATTTACATGTATTAGATTTAAGGGGTTAATGTGAACAGCGATCTTCTTGATGAGGATAGTTGGTGAACGTTCTACATGTTCACGAGTTATATGCCCAGCTCATCATCCAATTTGTGACTAGACTAGTGCCATGTGTAAGAGCCCGACCATGCCCAGGAGTTGTCTGTAGAGGGGCGAGGACTTAGCCTTGATTTGCCTACCGAGCCAGGAGCGAGTGTAGCACCAGAGACTACAGCTCGCTCGTAGTGCCGGTATAGTAGAGTAACGTAATTTATCTGTCCTTGTGTTCTCTGCAGTCTTTTCCTGGGTTCTCGCTTTCGGTGCTGGGACTCGTTGTTCCTGTGACTTGGCCTGCTAGCTAGAACACATGGGGATGATGAGTGGGTTATATCTTTATTTTACTATGCATTGCAGCTCTCTTTAAGTTTATGTATGTAACACTTTACAATACACATTACTCACACACAAGACAACACTATTAATACTTTCATGTATCAATTAACTGCACTGTCGTTTTGCTGCTGTGTCCGGAGTTCTGTTGCGTAGGGCGCATACAGACTCAGAGGGGAGACAGAGTGAGAGAAGCGAAGTAGCCTATGCGGTAGTAGGCTACCGGCGCAGTACTGTTGCCTGCAACCTTTTAGTTATTCCAAGTATAGATTCATTATTACAATAAGTGACTACTATTTATGTTCCTTCCATGTGTATTATTAGGTATCTACTGGATCATGAACATCTTGTATGCTACATGCTAGTGCATGTTAGTAG
>JBAKBP010006973.1:0-50970 GCA_037953745.1 Lithodes maja
GTTTGTGCTTTATTATACCTTTGTATCTTCGTTTAAGGTATCTTTGCGGTTTCATGCACCCTCTGGATTATTTTTTTCCATTCATGCATTCGTTTATTCCTTCGCGTCTCTCCTTTTTGTCCTGTTGCATTATTGTTATTGTTCTATATAAGTTTTGTTTTACTACCCCCCCCCCCCCTATGATATCTTCAATAAAATATATACCGGTATATATATATATATATCATTGCATACCCATAACATAGCTTAATTAGTATTAGATGGTAATAAGCCAGCCAAAACCTAGCAAAGGACTCGGTATCCTTAGAATATATCTCAATTATGATGTACCTTACCTACAGTATTTCCATTCAGTTGTTATTATACGGATTATAGTGTTTAGTTGTATTTTGCTATGGTATATGCATGTATGTATTCTAAACTGACTTGCTTTTTTTCTCTCTTTCTCCCCCATTATCTTTCATATTTTGATATATCACACAGGCAACTCCAAGTCGTAATTTTCCACTTTGTCATTTTCTACCCCATCCATCATTTTATCTTGACGTTCTTCCAGCTATTCTCAGACTCGGCTTTGGTGCGTGCAAGAACATTCAAGACATTTTAGTACAGTACTGTATACACATCTTGGTTTGGCGAAAATTTTACCCACTTGTCGAAAAGAGTGTATTGTAAAAACAGCTGCGAGGGTCTGCTGTTCAGTATATAAATGTTTTACACGCCTTTGTATTTCAGTATACGGTTGTATTTGTGTTTAATCGTGTTAACATTTGTAAAATAGTTCAAGCTAATATATATAGGCATCACTGTTGTTTTTGTAGATTCTAGTTATTCCATAAACATTTTATCTGGGCATTGTTTAACTTGTAATTCATTAACTACTAATTACCTTACATATGCATAAACTAAGTAAGCAGTACATTTGCTCACTGTTAATAACGATTTCCATTCAATCAAGTACGTACACCCGAATAATTATCATTCTCTCAGATATGCAGAAAGTTAATGTTAACACTTTCAATTAGATGACTCCAATTTTGTTTTCATTCTAACTATGTCCAGACGATTTTTATTCAATTTAGGAGGATTTGTCAGATTTTTAAGGTTAATTGAGTTAATCTCTAACTATTTCACTCTAAGAGGTTAATCCTGAGGCGAGAAAAATTGTTGTAAGGTAGCTAACACATAACACAAAATAGTGTCATGTATTTGAAAGTGCACAGGAGCAATATTGAGGTAATGTGTGCTCCATAATAAATAATGTGTGTTAGAGTGCAGGTGCAAGTCATTACCCAGGCAACACTGGGTCACCTCCACTGTACACCATATCGGAGGGAGGTCAGGCTTCACCTCACCACCACCCTTTCAACCTCCTCCCCCTCTTCTCCCTTTCAACCTCACATCTCCCTTTTAACCCGTCTCTTTCACACACCCATCACTCCCCATACTCTCTCTTTTAACACCATCTTTCAACTCCTCTCTCTTTCAACCCCTCTCCTTCAACCCACTCTCTCCTTCAATCCTCCTTTCTCCTTCACCCCCACCACTCCTTCTAACCTCCCTCTCTCCTTCAACCCCCTCTCTCCTTGAACCCCCCTCACTCCTTCAACCTCTTCTCTCCTTCAACCACCCCTCACTCCTTCAACCACCCTCACTCCTTCAACCTCCTCTCTCCTTTAACCACCCCTCACTCCTTCAACCCCCTCACTCCTTCAACCCCCCTCACTCCTTCAACCTCCCCTCACTCCTTCAATCTCCTCTCACTCTTCACCTCCTCTCACTCCTTCAACCTCCTCTCTGTTTCAACCCCCCTCACTCTTCAACCTCCTCTCTGCTTCAACCCTCCTCTCTCTTCAACCCTCCTCTCTCCTTCAACCCTCCTCTCTCCTTCAACCCTCCTCTCTCCTTCAACCCTTCTCTCTCCTTCAACCCTCCTCTCTCCTTCAACCCTTCTCTCTCCTTCAACCCTCCTCTCTCCTTCAACCTCCTCTCTCCTTCAACCCTCCTCTCTCCTTCAACCCTCCTCTCTCCTTCAACCCTCCTCTCTCCTTCAACCCCTCCTCTCTCCTTCAACCCTCCTCTCTCCTTTTTTTTTTAAAAAGACCTCCGTCTACGTATTGTGAAAAACGTGTTATCCTCCGGCAAATTGTGGGGTTCAGTTTCAACCCCCTCACTCCTTCTACCTCCTCTCTCCTTCAACCCCCTCTATTTGTCAATCCTCTCTCATTTATAACTCCACTCTTCCCTTTCACCCCCCCCCCCTTCCCCTCAACCTCTTCTCCTAATCTCTCCACTATCCTTACCTGCCACCTTGTTTAACCTACCTCCTGAGCATATCCATACTCAAATCACCCACCGATCCAACCAGTTACCTAAAGACAACACTCCGCTACATGCACGGCCCAACGAAGTCCATCCCTCAGAAACCCTCCTTACCTGTGAGGACAGTGTCCACCTGGCTAGGCTGCAATGTGGGCACCATCCAGCCCTTTTTGAGTTATCAGAAGAGGCTTGATGACTCCATCCAGGATACCTGTCAAGGTTGTAATGCAACACCGCATACTATCAAACACATTACATAAGACTGCATAGCACACAACCACTTATGCCAATAACACAATATTCACACCTTGAGAGCCTTGTGAGAAAACCCGGTCTCAGCCTTGGGTTTCCTTTGGAGCCCGGGGCTATTCGGCCAGGCAGCCTAGGGAACGACTACTGGTACTATTACTACCTACCTCCTGAAATTGTGTATATGTAGCTTGACCTCAACCATCTTGATAACTTTTGTTTAGTATTTGCACCATGTACTTTAAGGGTGGATGGGACTCGTTAGCCTTGGTCAGCAACTCATCTAGGGGAGACAACCTTATACAAATCCGGGTGAATGGGACTCGTCAGCCTTGGTTGGCAACCTGTCTAGGGGAGTAAACCTGATACAAATCCGTACTGCTTACCTAAGGGTAAGGCAGGTTAGTGGATGGATTAGCCGAACACCACTGTAGAAAAATAGTGCTAACAAGATACACAGAGGGCCTCGGAGTCGGACGGATCCTAAATTGAGTGGTCAATCCTGTAAGTCCTTCACTAAACTGGCTTGGGTTGTCCCTCTCACAGGGAATAGGTCCGCTTGGGGGCATTCTGTGTATGGCCACCCTCGTAAGGGGAGTAAGGCGTCCGGCAATAGATAGATAGATAGATAGACAATTTTGTTTTCATTCGGTAAGAGTTAAAGTTTCAACATTAAGATTATATCTATGTGCATTACTACAGCATTTTAACTTATAACTATATTAGGGTTCTGTTAATAGATTATAGAATCCTTCATAATCAATCAACAATGCTATATTTGTTCATTACCAATACCAGTTGGTTTTAGGCTACTCACATAAACCATTTAGCTTTGGAATTGTGTCTTATATCCACTGCAATTTATCAGATAATTTGTTAAGCTTTATGAAAATTTTAGTTAGACAAAGATTAGGAGCTACAAAATTAAGCATTCAATTATAAAGGCCATTAAGAATATCATAATTAACCTAATAATACAGTACTGTACAGTAGTTGTTTATCATTATCATACTTCTGCTGCTAAAAGTAGTTGTGACTCAGGCTTTAATGGTATACAGTAGTTTTATCTTACAGCATAATATATAAATATATGTATTTCAGACTCAACATTAAATCCTTTTTATACAAGTGTAAGAACAGTTGAAATTGTATTGTTTGTACTATGCGTTGTATATTACAACTGTATCATATTCCTCAGGTGCACAAGGTGATTCCCGGGAGCCTTGCTGACCGTGACGGTAGGATCCAGCGCGGTGACCGAGTTCTCTCCATCAACGGCAAGAATGTCCGAGGTGTCACACATCGGGAGGCTCTTAGCATCCTCAAGGTAATAAATCAAGATGTAACACTTACTATTTTGGTAATTTTTCTGCATATCTATCTATATATCTATTACCCGACCTACTTCACCCTTAGATAATCAGTAAGGATTTATTTAAGGTTGGCTCCCCTAGATGGGTTGCCCACCAAGGCTGACGAGTCTTATCCACCTGGATTTGTATAAGGTTGTCTCCCCTAGATGGGTTGCCGACCAAGGCTGACGAGTCCCATCCACCTGGATTTGTATAAGGTTTACTCCCCTAAACAGGTTGCCGACCAAGGCTGCAATTAATAAAGACAGCAATTATAGTAGTTATGCAAACTTGCTAACTGGCACACAGTACACTGAATATGTTTGTAGATAATCATCTAAGTTAAAAGAATATGGTAAGATATGTTTGCTATCGGAGTAAGCTAACAGACTTCTATTATATAATTGTCTTTATATGCTAATAGGCTCATGTGAATTAGTCAGCGAAGAGGTCTTTGAATGCATGGTCAGGAAAAGTGTTACCATCAGCAACATGCAGTTCGAATTTATGCCGGGATGTGGCACAACTGATGCTATCTTCATTCTTAGGCAACTGCAGGAGAGGTCCTTAAAGAATAACAAGGAGGTATACCTGGTCTTTGAAAGGGGTGCAGTCACAGAGTGTGAGGAGAAGTTGATTGGTCAGGTTATGGAGAATGTCGGCTCATTTAAGTATTTGGGCAGTGTGTTGAGTAAAGACGGAAGTATGGAGAAAGAAGTGCGGGAGAGGTTGCAACAGGGGAAGAGGGTTGCAGGAACGCTGAAAGCAGTAACAAGGAATAGGGTGATCAGCATGGAAGTAAAGAAGTCCTTGCATGATAGTGTGGTAATCCTGACACTAACGTACGGGAGTGAAGCATGGACGTTGTTGGAGAGACACAAATCAAGAGTGAGAGGGGTGGAAATGAGTTCCTTGAGAAGTGCGTGTGGAGTTACATGGAGGGATAGACAGATGAATGAGGAAGTATGAGACCATTGTGGTATGGATGTGGATGTGCTGGAAAGTGTTTCACACCTTGAGATGGTTCGATCAGTGGAACGTTTGGGAAGCGAGAGAATGACTAAGAGCGAGGTGGAAGGATGGAGTAAAGAAGTATATGCATAAAAGCAGTGTTAGATGCGAGGAGGGGCGTCATCTGACGGGGGATAAAGGTGCATGGGGTAATTCATTCGTGGCCACCCCTTCGGGGATGATGGCATCTGGCAATAAATAAATATATAGATATACCTAGTTTTTGTAGACCTGGAGAAGGCCTTTGACCGGGTGCTAAGGGAAGTTATGCAATGGGCTTTGAGAAAACTTGGAGTGGTTGGTGTGTGTGATAATGAGAATGTACCAGGGATCACGGGCAGCAGTTAGAGTGAATGAGGGTCTGACTAAAGAATTTCCAGTGAAAGTTGAAGTTCACCAAGGTTCAGTGCTTAGCCCACTGCTGTTTGTTTTCGTCCTGGAGGCTCTGTCAAGGGACATTAGAACAGACTCCAGTGGGAGTTGTTATATGCAGATAACCTAATTCTTATCGCAGATAGTGCACAGGAGTGCGATAACTTATGTCTCGGAGACGTGGCAGGTTAAAGTGGAAGATATTAATAGAATGGAACGGAATGAGAAGAGAATGGTGAGATGGATATGTGGAATTAACCTCAGGGACGGGGTATTGAGTGAGGAATTAAGATGGTGCCTGGGCATTAGGAGTATCAGTGAAGTGATGCGCATGAGCCGACTTAGTTGGTTTGGACACAGAGAGAATGGATGATCAGAACTGGGTGAATAAAAGCCGGACTGTGAATGTGGGGGGAGCTGCGCGCAGGGATAGATCTAGAAAGACGTTGGAGCAGGTACTCCGGTCCTATCTCAAAACAAATAACATTACAACAGAGGCGGCCCATGACAGGGTCGCCTGGAATGCCGCCCTTTAGGACGTGAGACTGTAACCACACTCCCTGTGGATGAAACGGTCATTAAACTTGTATGCATGTATCAATATATATCATTGAATTCAAATCGCAGCTCGGTAATCCAATTTTTCTAGTACCGTGTGTATTTTTTATTTTTTATTTTTTTTAAACTGTTCTATTGTTAACTTATTAGTCTGTAATATCTTTAATTTTAATGTCCATGTATTTTCCGTTAGATGAGCACAGTATAACTCTTGATAATTTTTCACAGTCCCCGCGGCCTGAGGTAGTGTTGGTGTTGTCACGGAGCAGGTCAGTGACACCCCAAGAGTCTAGCCTAAGTGAGGGTGATGGAAGCTTCACCCACCGCCCAGCTCTCATCAACCACGTCACATCACCCAGGCCACCCAAGATCCTAGAGTCACCCATGGACAGCAAGAGTCTTATTTCAGGTACTTTCATAAGCCATTATTGTATATCTGAAAAGGGTTTGGCTGTCAAAAAGTAGAGTGGAGGCAAGCCAGTGAACTAAGTTATGTGACCAACAAGCATAATTGTGCATAGCCCCCAACCAAATACAGTATCATATTGATCCCCCCCAACTCAATAAACTCAAAGAAAGGGATATACTGTATGTTATGTTTTTATTAATGCTAGCTGTTATGTTGATATAACTAATCTGCATTGTATATCAGATGCTATTTAGTTGTCTTTGACCTTAGTGTTATATATGACAGTACTGTCATTGTTTTCACCTGCTTAATATATGGTGATTTTACTGTTTCTATATGCACATTGTATTTCAAGCAAAATGTAGAGCACTAGCCAGTTAAATTGATATTTATTTGTCACAGAGATAATCAGACCCACAGGTAAATATAGCTTTGTTGACTTTCCTCTACTGTTTTTGAAAAGTTATTTTCCATGCTCGAATTAACATTTCTACTTTTTTCTTAGACGCTGCAGAGCTGTCTGTGCCTCGTGGTCCCCCACGCACCATCACCCTGGTTAAGGACGGTGCCGGCCTGGGCTTCTCTCTAGAGGGGGGCAAAGACTCTCCCCTCGGTGATCGACCTCTCATGGTTAAGAAGATATTCAGTGGTGAGTTATAAGATATACTGTACAGTACTGTATGTGTAAAATATGTATACCTATAATACAAAAACCACAATTCATAAATTTGGAACATTGTCTGCTAAGATATTAGTGTGCAAGAATGAAGCTTAATATGATTAGAGAAGGTAATTACCTGTACAGTACATGTATAATTATAAGGTGGAAAAAGAAAGGAACGGTGAGAATAAATTAATTGTTTATTTGAGGCAGGACATGAACGATTTTATTATAATGTAAAACTTGCAAAATAAACAAACCAAAACTTATACGAACACAGTAAAAAGACAAAACAACTAATCAAAATCGCTATGTGGAAAGAAACAATGCTTAAGTAAAATAATAATTTATAAATAAAAGAACACAAGAGCCTGCTTTTCTTGTACAGTTCTCTAAACAAGGGGGCTATAAAAGATCCTTGCTTGGCCTGTAGTCAAGTTGTCAATTTAGTATTATTTCACTACAGTATAGTACAAGATAGTTCTGTCACTACTGTATACTCATTATACAGAGTGATCCTTAAATAATTGCCCATAGGGATTTCCCATGTATTTTATTAGAAGAGATATTACCATCATCACTACTATCACCATAATGAAATACATGGGAATCCCTTTGGGCAATTATTTAAGGATCGCTCTGTATATAATATGAACATTGTTTGTAGAGGTAGTCTGAAGTGGTTTAGGAATATTGAGAGGAAGACGAAGGGAGGAGTATTAGGTGAAGAAATGCATGTACTGTACATACATTCAAAGTTAATATTTTGCCAACAATATTTGTCATAAACTTAACATTTTAAGTTACTATAATTTTTCTTCAACGGTCCTTGTGTTAGTAATTGCTTGTGACTACTACTATAGTACAGTATTTGTGTCATGTCGTAGAAGTGTCTTATTAGTGCCTCTCATTATATTTTACACTTTCAATCATAATGATTTTTGTGAATACCTGTACCTGTATTAAATTTTAGCTGTACAGTACATGAGTATGAAAAGAAGAAGAACAAGAGGTCTTTGGTAAGATGATCGTTATTGTTAAAAGTGATCGTACGGCAATGAATTGAATAGGAAAGTTGCAAGACCTTGTGGAAAGAAGCCATCATGTAGGAAACAGCTTATTCGTGTTTATGTGCGGAGGAAGAACAGGCTCTTATGACAATAGAAAACACAAGCATCGGAATGGTGCCTGGTTGGTAAGCCAACCCCGGCCAAACTCCATAAAAGCATACCGGGTGTAAGTCTTGATCAGGAAAAATGTTGTATATATATATCACCCACCCAATTATTGGCTAGGTTGACCAATGAATCCGACAGACCAACTGGGACCGGCTTCTTCCAGTAGGAATACATATCAATTAGGAGTAAAGTCGGTTGGTGGAGGTAACATAATAATATATAATTATTAAGATATATATTATTATAATTCAAGTGAGAATTACAGGTCCTTAACCCTCCGGGCCCGGGCTAGCTCTCACAATGACCGTGCGGGGTACCCGGGCGATCTGGCCGAAAAACGTCTAGGCCTAGGCTACCGTATTTTTGTTTAGTTTAACTGCTAGAAATTTCCCACGCATCTATAAACGTAGTGCGGTTTCCAATCTGTAGACTGGCGTTGAGTAGAGCTCTCTAAGTCAACTGGTTCAGTTGTGATGACGATTTCCGTGGAGCGAATTTTTCCGCGATGTTGACAATATCGGAGCTTTTCAGACACTAATTTCGTCTGACGTCACAACAATAACATTGATCCGACGTCTCCTTATTGTTTTCGGAGGTGCGGTGACGCAACGATCGGCTTTGTTTACATGCGTCGGACGCACGGCGTTCAGACCAAGCTGAATAGGCTTGAAAGCTTACTGCCATTTGTAGGGTAGTTATTGATAGGGGTCACTTGAGGCATGCTATACTTACAGGTACCTACCCGATAGCACTATCGTTAGTGAGTGCTGTACTGTATTTTATATATTATTTTGTAATAGTATAGATATCTTATCAATATTTGTATTTTGTACTATTGTTAATGTCTTGTCATGTTGCAAATTTGATTTTAAATAATATTTTGACATTTAACATTTAGTTTCTTTATTCATGCAGAGTTTAGTAAAATTTGCCAGAACGTCCCGGACTTCCCAAACTTGACTACTTCCTTTAACGTGACGATAGTGCGTTGTTATATGTGCGATTAGTTTGCTTGGGAAACAGATTAACTTGCTCATGTAGTAATGTACACCCTATGTGGTGGATTGTGTTCTTTTATTTAATAGTTTTCATTTTAGTAAGCGTTGTTTCCACATAGCGATTTTGATAATTTAATTTGACTTTATATTGTCCTTGTCCCAATTTTGGTTTGTTTAGTTTGCAAGTTTTACATTTTAATAGCACACCCGGGCTCCTGCCCTTCTTTCGTGGTGTCATTTTAATCGGACACCCGGGCTGGAAGGGTTAATGCTGTATATTTTAAGAGTTGTTATATTTCAGGTGGTGCGGCAGACAAGGGTGGTGTGCTGAAGGTTGGAGATGAACTAGTGAGTGTCAACACCGTGGACGTCACGAGCATGGCACGTATTGAGGCATGGAACTTCCTCAAAAAGCTTCCTGATGGCACGGTATCGCTCGTCCTACGCCAGAAGCTTGACGACTCGACCAGGAAGAGCGAGGAATAAGATAATTTATAGGAATCAATGACTATACAGTACTGCCAACATATTTTAGATACAGAACTTGACTGAGAATTATAGGAATTAATAAGTTAATTCTGCCAACTTATTATACTGTAGTTAGAAATGTTAACAAAATTCTGTGGATCAATGAGTTAGAACTACCAATGTTTTTTAGGTAGAGATTTAGACTTAGAAAATTCTAAGTAGTAACGAGCCAATGTATAATATAAATTATTGGACCAAGAAAATTTTGGGGTAATAATGCTTTTTTTCATATATCTTTCTGGTTATTGTTAGACAAAATTATGCATCTTGGAAAGTTTCCATGGGTATCAAAAGGGTACTTAAGTAAGAATATTTACCTTATTGATTCCGAGAGGTTCTTCCTAAGCTGTATAGTTAAAGTAAAACTTGTGATTTGAACTAAAAATGTGCCTTAATGTTTGTTTGTTTTTTATACTGAATGTTAAATCTTTGAGAGTTTACTGTTTATATGTTTCTACTGTTTGAAGAGCATCACCAGTACTTACACAATATAGATTTGTCTAGAGTATGATTTAGTATTACGTAAATTCTGTAACCAAGACTTAAATAGCTTTGAGAGGCTAACACTGGATTATTTCTGTACTATAATATTTGCTTTAACATCCAACATTAAGCGATGAGTATTAATGGATTTGTAAGGTTCAGAATAATAAGCTAAGCTTTCTTGAGTAGCTTACTAAGGATTTTCAATTCAGCATGATTTGAGCATCTGTAAGCTGTGACATATTTTGATGCAATGGAGAATATATGTTACATACAGGCTTGTTATACACGTTTTCTATTGTATTTAGTTTTCCAAGTGTATTCAGGGAAAAACTTTTGAAAAAACTGCAACTCTTCATTGTGTCAAATTCAGATTGTTTAATTATCAAGATCATAGAAAAAAGGGACTGTTAGTGAGTAACCTGTTACATACAGTACTATGTTTCAATTTCTGATTATCATAACTAGAGAATGAGTTGATATACAAACAAGCTTGCTTGCTTAATATTAGATCAAAGAGACCAAGAACAATCATTCTTAAAGCACTCGGATGAAGTGTATTAATATGCTTCCAGCAACAACATTCTTGAAGCCTGTATGTAACATTAATTGGCAGTGTTTTTTGTTGAGTTTTGATCTTAAGTGAACTAGGCATTTCTTTGAGTTGTCTAGATTTTAATTTTGCATCTCATATTCTTATATTTATTTATTTGAGCATGCAAAATATTGCCATATTATTATCAATGTGTTGCTAAAGTGTGTGTGTTTCTTTCAATCTTGTTGATTATCATACATTTATATGTAATGTAATACCGGTACATTACAGTAATTGTTGAAAGGTAATACCTTAAGGGAACCCACCTCGCTTTTTTTTATCTTTCTCTCCCTCTCTCTTTGGCTTGTATCCATTCAGCCCACTGTTTTAAGACGTTTACCCCATCCAGGTGTCAATATTTATCTGGCGAGCGGTAGCGAGCCAGCATATATTTTTGTTTTGACAGCAAGCTAAATTTGTAAATTTTTTGATAGAAAAATGTCTCCTGCAAAGCCGGATTTCTCCATACAATGCTGCCAGACCTATGAGAGTTCCGTATGGAGCTCAGTGGTCTGGTTAATCTGCTCTACATAACTAACTAACTCCATACAATGCTGGCTCGCTATCGCTCGCCATGAAGATATCGACACCTGAATGGGGATAAACTTCTTAAAACAGTTGGCTGAAAGGGGCCGAATGGATACAAGCCAGGGAAAGAGAGAAAAGGAGAGAAAGATAAACAAAAAAAAACAGTGACCCCCCTTAATCTTCTGCAATTCTCTAAGCCATCTTTTTATTATAATATTGTGAAGAAATTTTCATAATTTTCTAGTGGAATGATCAATATAGGAGGTCCATTTACTTACTTTGATTTATGATGGATTCTCACAGCCACTTGTGCATTTAGCATCACAATAGAGTTGGGATGGTTTTGTATCATAGTGCTTTAGCTTATTCTTTGTATTGCTGTCGGTAAACTTTATAGCGGTGGAGGTTTATGTGGATACGTTTAGTGTCGTGAATGTTGGAACGAGTTTTGATAAGTTTGTGGTGAATGTAGAGTTGTATGGTGTAAGTCAAGACTATACTCCATTTTAATAAACTTGGCAACAAATCCTCAGCTCAGGGGGCTAGGAATCTTCCTCCCCTTGTAAAATTCTCCTACTCAACGAGACTAAGATAGGGGTGAGGGAACGCGAAAGTGGTCCGGGACCCTGAGAATAGGAACTTTAAATATTGTTTCTGTTTGGGCTCTGTCTTGTGTCGGCCACCCTCAGCAATGGGGTATGTGCCGGAGTATATACATACATACATACATACATACATACATATGATTATTAATGAACATGATTTGTTGGCAGTGGTGTGTGGAGTAACCATTGAAGCTGATTAATTAAAAACTTGTATTATGTTCTAAAGATGAATAAATAATTGAGCCAACCAGGAACAACTATAAAGAGAAGGATAGAATAAGCTGCCAAGTCAATGTAAATGGAGTAAGTTGTGTGTTAATGTGATGACTGTTGTGTTGTAGAGTTATGTGATGCACATGGTACAGATGTTTTTTGTGTGATATGGTGTGATTTTTAAGGGAGCCCACCTCGCTTTTTTTCTCTTTCTCTCCCTCTCTCTTTGGCTTGTATCGATTCGGGCCCCATTCAGCCTACTGTTTAAGACGTTTACCCCCATCCAGGTGTCAATATTTTCCTGGCGAGCGATAGCGAGCCAGCATATATATATCTTTGTTTTGACAGCAAGCTAAATTTGTAAACTTTTCGATAGAAAAATTTCTCCGGCGAAGCCGGATTTCTCCTTTGCTGGCTCACTATTGCTCGCCAGGAAGAAATCGACACCTGGATGGGAATAAACGTCTAAAAACAGTTGGTTGAATAGGGCCAAATGGATACAAGCCAGGGAAAGAGAGAAAAGGAGAGAAAGATAATAAAAGGTGGTGACCCCCCTTACAGTAAGTGTGTTTGATAGGGAGATGATTATTTAGTAGTGAATGTGATGGGAGTGTGATTGTGGGTGGCAGTGTAGCGGCAAACCCTCGTCTGTGATAAGGCTAATTCACAACACTGTTTTTTCTGCCCACTTTTGATTGGCAACTTTATTTTGGCAACATTTTGGGACTGTACGTAGTTTATAGGATTACACGTACAGTACATGTATTACATACATGTAAGTACAGACCACTCATTAAGATTTGGACACATTATGAATCTGTTCCAAATGCAAGTGAGATATGCAATGTCATAGCATAGTTCAAATCTGCAGAGATTTGCTTTTTGCATTTTAGTATGAAGAAAGTGTTTAAGGAACAGCTAACAAGCTTGCACGTTTATTACATATAAGACAAGTTTTCAATGGTATGTGACTAGACTGGAGGGAATTTAGTGTAGGTGAAATACTTATATAAAAGTTTGAATCACCTGCCAGACCAGAGTTGCCTAATGAAAGTTTGTGGTAAATACTGCTTGCGTGAATGTGCCTAAAGGCGCGTTTCACTATGCATGTTGGTCGGTAATTCTGTAGCCTCGGAAGATGTACAGTTGACCACAGGATTTCTCACCCTCTTTGGGATTTTATGTATGGCAGTACAGTAGTATCATTAACGTCAATGCAATTTGTTATGAAACAGTTCACTGAAGTAACAACTGTGATAATAACTACATTCCTAATGGATTACAGTATTATTTAATACTATTTGTCAATACAGTGCTCTTAATTGAATCTTAAGACATTTGATTTCAATACATAAAATCAGGGTGAGGGAAGAGCTAAAGTTGTCGACTGTCCCCTTGCTGCAGATTTTCACATACAGTGCAATGATACAGTAATTGTTCTTTATTTTGTTGAGACTGACCAAGTTCTTCATTTGCATACATAAATGGCACAACTTTTCTATAGTCCATGAGCCACAGTGATAATCGGTACTATTTGTGAGAGCTAATAAATACATACATACATACTTATTAATGACTGAGTGAATCATAAGAGGGTTGGTTTCAGTCGTATGCCCTAATTTCTATAAATACTATCTACAGTATATCACACTGATCGTATTGTTTTGGTTATGATATTTCGAGTATCTATATCAATTAGTGGCTGTTTTTTAGTATATGGTGAAATTGTGCTCCCCTCAAATGGTACCGATTCTTGACATTTTGGGATCTGGCTTATGGACTTCTTGAACTATCTTTTCTTACAGCATATGCAAGAGTATATGCTATATATTCTCATTAGTATGCATCCACTTAACAGGATCATCCCTTTTCTTATTTTTTTCTCTTTTTTCTAAAGTACTGTACTTTAGTATGCTCTGTATTTCGATGCATTATTTCTAGTTCCATAGGGGATTTTTTTTGTAGCAATGCTGAAGCATTTTCATCACCAACGTCAGAAACACTTTGGTCTCCCTTGCATTAACTCTAGCTCGTTCCGCAGTTTCGAAGCTACTGTGGTGTTATTAAATTATTATTGGGGGTGTTAATTGTTTTTGTAATATAGCATGCTCCCCCCCCTCCCCCTAGAGCTCCTTCCAGCTAATATGCACCCAGACACTCTTCTTGCTAAAGGGGATCCAAAAAGAGAGCACCCTTGGCTTCTTAAAGTTGTCACCTAATATAATGATAACCATATATGTCATTGTAACCATCACTACCTTCCTCATGTTAGTACAGGCATGAAATAATATAAAACAAAAAATCCATGCACCTAATGTCGTCTTCCATTCTTGAAAAACTAGTAGCACTTGGATTTGTACTGTTGTGGATTGAAGATTGGTGGGAAGTTACTCTGTGGAGATTAATCATGGATAAATTACTGAAGTAGTATCATTTATGATGACATAATGGTGACTTATAGGGTAGGTGGTAACTTAGAACAAGTTTAGTGTAGTGGCGGATCTAGTGCTTTTGACGTTAACCTAATACAATTGTTTACTACCTGCAGCCTTAGATAGGGCATGGTGGAAGGTATGTTTTGCTGCGACAAAACATAGAATTCCCCATCCAGTACATTCATTATTTTCATATTATACATGATCAGTTAGAGGTTGCTGCACCAATGCATTCCTTAGAGCAATGCATTCTAATTCTCTGTATTATAGTGTAAATAATTTTATAAAGTCATCATACATAATCAACATACATTACTCATTATGAGAGACATAGGTATATTATTATATGTATATTATTTAACCCAATGGTGGAAGCCATTACAATATTAATGAGGTGAAATGCTTTATTGACCCATTTGAACATTTGGGTTCAACTGACATGTCCTTGCACTTATGTTAATGCAGGAGATGTATGCCAAACAATTATATCAGTTGTTTTATATGATTGGGATTTTGCTTTATTTTTTTATTTTTATTTTTTTTTCCTCGAGTATATTCAGTATTTTATGCTTTATGTATAGTTCATATTATGTTATTTTGTATATACAGTGTTCAGAAAATAGTTGACAAATTTGTTAATTAGTGCCTCAGCTTTTTAAGGGAGAGCGGACCAAATAAAACTTAATCCTAAATATTTGTTAATACTCAATTTTTTTCCTCATTTTTTTCACTCAATTTTTTTCCCTCATTTTTATCTCTCAATTGTTTCCCTAATTTTTTGTCTCTCCATTTTTTCCCTCAATTTTTTTCCCACAATTATTTCCCTCAATATTCCCCGCCGTTAGGGAGCCACCTTGTCGCGGTGGCGGGCCTTGAAGCGTGGCTGGTGGTCTCTGTTCCGGGGGGGGGGGGGGGGTACACAGACCTTCTTAGGATTGGGGCTCCGCCGACCTCGTTGGTTTCCACGGCCTGCGAGGTACCTCTTTTCTGTTTTTTTTTCACACTCCCTTTGTCCTTTTCTTGCCTTCTTCTATCGTTACCGACTGGACTACTCTTTATGCTTTGGTGGAGGGTGGTTGTGGACGGCGTTTCCTTCCACCCGTAGTACTGTACCTGACGTGCCCGCACGAGGGGAAACTTTTATCGTCAAATCTCGCCCTCTGTGCTGGACCCGAAACTGACGAGTTGACCGTCCATAAGGCACAGGGGGTCGGGGTGTATATCCGGGTTTGACTCCTAGGGCATGTACCATGTCCTCTAATTCGTGGCTCCGTGGTGGGTGTGGAGCTTCTCCCGGATGAACCGTGTTATCTTCGTATTATGGAGCCTTCTTCTGGACCTTCGATCGCCGGTGCAGGCGTTGATATGACTGATGTGTTTGTCTCTCCTTCCTTACCCGTCCTCTCCTCGGATGGTGGTAGCTCTTTGCCTACCGCTATACCAGGTCCTTTACTGACCCCTGCGCTGTCCATGACCATCCGTCCGACCTCTGCTCCACATACAGTTCCGAGTCTAGTCGTGTCAAGTTCTCTTGGCACGTCTACCTCCTCTACGATCGCTTCCTCACTAGCCGCTCACTCAGTTCTTGCCCCTTTGACCTCTTCCGTGTCCCACTCCGTTCTGCCTGATCAGCCCTCTTCCATTCGGCCGTTCGCGCTCTCCTCTACTTCCTCTTCCATTCTTCTTCCCTCGTCCTCGCCCACTTCATCGGTTTCTTCCCCTTCCTCTCGTATAGTCACTTACGAACCGTTTCTCCCACCCATTCCGCATTCTTCTTCTTTTCCTTCCCCTCCCGTTGCTTCCGCTCCTCGCCCTCGTTCTTCTGTTCTCGCTTTATCCTCTCTCTTTGCCCTTGCTGACTTTATTAAATTCTTCTCAGTCCCCGCCTCAGCTGCTCTTGCCGGAGATGACCTCCTGTTCCACCTGCGTCTCCTTCAGCAGGTGGGCAGGGATGTCACCTTCCACTTCCGCCATGATGACTCCCGAATAGTTACGGTCCAGAACGAAGTCAGGCTGCTGCTATGTCGGCGATTGTAGACTTCTCCGGAACTTCCATCCCAGCCCTTAAAGACCGACGGCTGAACTCTTGTACGGGTACCGTCCTGATCCCTCCTACCATCCGTCTCGGTGGTCGGTAGTTCGCGGACTGCGCCGACCTTATTAATTAATTGTTAAATTGTTAATTGTTGTTGCCCAAGGCCATGTTGTGGTTAGTTTTGTCTGCTACACCATCCCACCTCGCAACAGTCGCCGCCATCCCTCTAATATCGCCAAAATCACGTTCGATGGTCGGTCTCTCCCTTCTCACGTTATTGTCGGAGGTACTCACCTGACCATCACTGAGTCCCTTCCCCGTCCTCAGCAGTGTCGCGGTTGCTGGCGCTTTGGGCATCCTGTGCAGTACTGTCGCTCTTCCACTCCCGACTGCCCTAAGTGCCCGCGCTGTGCACAATCTGGCCATCTCGTTGGTGGCTGCCAGTCTCCGATACGATGCTGCCTAAACTGTCAGGGCTCCCATTCTGCCGATTCCCGAGATTGTCCCGTATTCAAATTCGAGTCTGAAGTTACGATCCTTAAGACGATGCACGGCCTTACTCATTCTATAGCTCGTCAGGAAGCTCGCCGCCTGGGCTTCTCACCTTGTCCGTTTTCAACTGTTCTATCTCACCCTCCCGTCTCCTCCTCTTCTTCCGCCCCCCCGCCCCCCGTTACGCCTCCCTCATCCTCGTCCTCCTCTAACTCTACTTCTCCGGTTCTGTCGTCTGTCCCTTCTTCTCCTCCTTCAGTTTCTTCTGTCTTCTCCGTCCCCTTGGCTGTCTCTTCGTGCTCTCTCCCTTTATCTAACTCATTCTCTGTTCTTAATTCTTCTACTCCTCCTTCCACTCCCCCTCCTTCCGCTACTCTTCCTCGCTCCACTTCTTCCGGTTTGTCTCAACGCCCCATCCACCAACGTTCTCGTCCGTATTTCCCTGGACGACGACTCCCTCTTCTGATCGTATTGACCAGGTTGTGCTTACCAGGCTTCGTCTTGGACATACCAGGCTAACACATGGTTACCTAATGTCTCTACCTAGATCTCCACCTCCCTATTGCCAGCAATGTCATACAGTTCTTACAATACCCCATATATTGTGCGAATGCCGTAACTTTAGGTATGAACGTTTGCGTTATCTCCAGAACCGTTCCCTTCCCGAATTGCTTTGGGACTCCTCTACCTTTACCTTTGCACCGCTCCGTTCCTATCTTCAAGCCATACATGTATTCCATGAATTATAACTGACCTACCCATGCATCTTCGCTTCCCATACTTGGTCTCCTAGCCTTATAAGTGGCCTCTGGCTCAGTAGGCTAGAATAAAATCTTTATCATCATCATCATCATCTCGTCCGAAGCCGCCTCCTCGTTCTCTTCCTCCGTCCTCGTCTCGTAGTTCCAAGATTCCCTCCCGCCTTCCTCCCTCCTCTACCAAACTGATTTCGAAACATTTGCCCCGTTCCTCTCTTTCTTCCTCTCCTGCCTCCTCTTCTAAACGCAGGGGCCACCTCCACTGTGTGCGGAGCCCGAGTCCCAGTGGGAAGAAGAAAAAGCTCCCTCCTTCCTCCCCCCCTTCTTCTCTTTCTTCTTCTTCCTGTGTCCAACCCCCCGATCTTCCCCCTACCAATTCCTTAGAATTATCCTTTGAATCTTTGCCCAAGATTGAGGAGTATATTCTTTCTTCTCACCCGCAGCCTATTTCCGTTTCAGCCGACGTTCATCCCATCCCTTCTACTCTCCCCCCTACCCCTCTCCCACCTTCCCCTACCGCTCTCCCTCCCTCCTCTGGCCTTCCCCCCCCCCGGGCCTCTCCTACCCGTTCCTCATCCTCCCGGCCCTCCTCCTACTGACCTTCCCCCTACCTCCTCTTCCCTTCTTCCCTCTCCCTCTAGCCCTCCTATCTCTTCTCCTTCCCTATTAAGCCTCCCTATGCCACCTGGTTATCAGTCTTCCCCTCTCCCTCTTTGTTCTTTCTCATCCCCCATTCCTTCCATTATTACTCACCGTTAACCTCATCAGTCTTTTCTTAGTTGTACATAAGTCTGTGTGTTCTTATTTTTATTGTTCTTTGTATCTCTTTCTTTCCTCTTGTGTGTATGCATCTTTCACATTGTTTACTGTCTTTTGTGTTTCTGTGTTGTATATAGTGTATATATATATTTTCTTCCCACTTGTGTGTTACTTTTGTTGATGTTTTCTATTTTTTTTCTTTGTTTTCTTCTATTTTTCCGTTCCTTTCTTCACTTTTTGTTTTTGCTTTGTTTTTCTTTTTCCTCCCTTGTTCCTCTTTAATTCAGTGTGTATTTGTTCCGCCTCTCTGATATATTATGTTTGTATATGTCGTTTTCATTCTCTTTTAAAGCTTCTTCAGGTCTTCCTTATATGTCGACGACTTTGCCATTTATGCTGCTGATTCGGATATTGTTGCGTTACGCTCCCTTATCCAATCTGCGATTGTGGCTGCCTCGTCATGGGCCACCGCTCACGGGTTTCGTTTTTCAACGACTAAATCTTGTGCTCTGACTTTCACTCGTCGCCACGTTATCCCACGTCCTTCTCTTGAACTTTACGGTTACGTTTTACCTTATCGTTCTTCTACTACCTTCTTGGGTCTTGTCTTTGATTCCCGTCTTAACTGGGCAGCTCATGTTTCCTCTGTTAAGGTTGCTGCTTTGCACCGTCTTCGTCTCCTCCAGACCCTGTCCCACCTTACTTGGGGTGCGGACCGTGCTCTCCTTCTTCGCCTTCACGTTGTCCTTGTTCTTTCTAAACTCGATTATGGTTGTCAGGTTTACTCCTCAGCCTCAGACACAGTCCTCCATAAACTTGACTCTGTTCACCATTTTGGTTTACGTCTTGCCTTGGGTGCTTTTCGCTCTGCCCCTGTTGAAAGCCTCTATGCTGAATCCGGCGTCCCTTCTTTGTACCGACGTCGGGGCCCTTCTATCTCTCCGGTACTATGCCCGGTCGCTTTAGTTTCCTTCCTTGCAGACCTCTCTTGTTCCTACTGTTCCTGTTCCGTCTCATTCTCGCCTTCGGCCCCCTTTCCTTTCTCGTATGGATTCCTTACTTTCTCATTCTTAGTTTTCCCCCTTCCACGTTCTTCCGCTACGACTCGTAAGTGTCCTCCTTGGCTCCTTCCTCGTATTTCCTTGTGTCCCTCTATTCTTCCTTGTTCTAAGTCCTCTACCCCGCCCCCGGTTCTTTGTTCTCGTTTCCTTGAACACCTTACACAGCATTTTTCTTCTACTCCGGTTGTTGTTGTTGTTCCTCCCCATGCTGCCTGGCCGAACAGCCCCAAGGCCCCGAGCAAGGCCAAGGCTATAACCGAGCGCCCCCACAGAACCTTCCGTGCCGACCACAGTAAAGCCTGGGTGACCGAAGCCACTCCATGGCGGGGAGCTGAGGAGTGTGCGGAAACGCCCGGGAAACCAAAGCCCCACACTGTAGACGTAATGCATTATTTGTAGTACAGTGCAGTATTATATTGGCAAAAATTGCCTGGGCCAAATTCATGGAGGGCCAAGGGGACCGTTTTTTGGACTTTAAAAGTCCTCTGTAGCCCAAACTATACAGTAAGTCCTAAAGAACTCTAACTGGTGCTATTCGTTTTTTCTCGCCGAGCTGCTTCCAGAGATGGTTGTAGATTTCATTTTCGCCCAGCCATTCGCCCAGAATCGAAAATATTTGTTTCCAAAAACCTTGGGTGTGGACTTTGGTGGCCCATTCTTCACAATGCAAGGATGAAGGAAGCCCAGGGAGAAAAGGTATTTATGTCTGTTTACTTGTCTGGCAACAAGAGCTGTACATCTGGAAGTAGCTTACGGATTGGATACAGATTCCTTCTTAAATGCATTTTATAGATTTGTAAACCGACGAGGACTTCCACAGAAAATAGTCTGATAATGGAACAAACTTTGTTGGAGCTGTGAAGGAACTTAAACAATTAGTTACCGGATTAGATAAACATAAAATTCAGAGAAAAAAAAAAAAAAAAAAGTCACCTGATCAACACTAATGTACAATGGGAGTTCAATCCTCCTATAGCTCATCACTTCCGTGGTGTACATGAGATAATGATAAAAGCAGCCAAGAAGTCAATATATGCAATTTTAGGAAATGCAGATGTGACGGACTAGGAGCTGATGACTGCCTTCAATGGTGCGGAAAATCTCATAAATTCAAGACCACTAACCTACCAGTCTGCATCTCCCAAAGATAACACTCCTCTCACTCCTAATCACTTCTTAATTGGACAGATTGGTGGCAGGTTTGCTCCAGAATCAACCGATGAAATGGACTTCAACCCTTGCAAGCGATGGAGACGTGTTCAAGAATTGGTACGGCACTTTTGGCTTCGGTGGACGAAAGAATGGCTACCAGGACTCAACGCAAGGAAAAAATGGTATAGGAAACAAAGCGATGTAAAGGTCGGTGATATAGTATTACTTGTGTCTCCAGGTACTACACGAGGTCACTGGCCGCTTGGAAGAATTACAGAAGTTTTTCCTGGCAGAGATGGTCATGTAAGAGTGGTAAAGGTTAAAGTAGGGTCTAGGGAATTAGTCAGACCAATCTCAAGACTTTGTCCTCTAGAATTAGATGTACAAGAAAATAATTAAATGTTCATGTAAATGTCAATATTAGAATATCGAGGAGAGCTTTAAAAGATAACCCCCTTGCCACATGACTCGTTGCCGCCGTTTGGGGGCTTCCGGGCTTGTAGGTGGGGCGGCCAAGGTTCTTGGCCGCTCTCCCTATCACCTCCAACTAATTTTGTCATGTCCTTTTCTTTCTCCTCCTTTCTAGTTTTCGTTTTTCCCTCTTCCGCTTTCTCCTGGGGCTGCCATCCGAGACCGGTCTCCCACCCTTGAACTTTTGTGGTCCCGTCCCTCCCTTCCCTTCCGGTTGACTTCCCTGTTTGCTTCCTTCCTTTCTCTTTAACTGCTTAGGAGGTTCTAGTTTCCTTAGGGCTTCGCCTTGGTGTCTCTGATCACTGCTGAGTTGGCAGAGTCCACCTGGCGACGGGTGCTGCCGGCGAGGGCTCGCAAGGCTCGTTGCTGGAGGATAGGCACTATAGGGTTGCTTTGGGGTTTCTGACTCTCTTCTCTCTTCCCAGTGAGTGTGTCAGGTGACTACGCCGGCCCCGTTCTCCATGGGACAAAGCTGCAGGACAAATGCCCGGGTTGTACAAGGTCCCTAGCTCAAAGCCGAGACCTGTCCCATCTCAATTGGCCGCATTCTGGGTTTCGTGGCCCTGCGGAGGTCTTTCTCCCTTTCGTTGCCAGGGGCACCTGGTAACCGCAGTATCTTCTTCCATGCTTTACCCCCTTTTCTCTTGCTATGGTGACGACTTATGCTATTTTCCCTGTTCTTCCCTGTTTATGGCTTCTGCTTTAGTGGTTCCGGTGAGTGAGCCCCTTGTGGCATGCAGCCTGCCACTTGGGGGTCTGTTGTCTGGCTGTCAGTCCGGTTCACCGCGGGAGCACGGTGAGTCGGGGATGGTTTTGGGTGCTCTCGACTGGCCCGCTGAACTATCCCTCGGTCGTCGCTCGTCCCTCTCGTCCATTACCGTTCCGAATCCTTCTCCTACCCTTCCGTCTTCGTCACGTCTTTCTCCGCCCTCCACTACCCAGGATTTCATCTCCTCTCCTGTAGTTATTTCTGCGTCTTCCTCTTCTTCCTCTTCTCCCTCTAGTCTTGTCACCCTCGACCCTTTTCTGCCCTCCCTCCCTCGTTCTCTTTCCTCTTCTTCTCCAGTTTCGTCCTCTTCTCGTCCTCGCTCCTCGGTCCTCCCTATGTCCTCTCTCTTTGCACCTCCTTCCTTTACTAAGTTTTTCTCCATCCCTGCTTCTGCGCCTCTAGCCGGTGATGACCTCCTCTTCCACCTGCGTCTCCTTCAACAGGTGGGAAAGGACGTCACCTTCCACTCCCGCCATGATGCCTCCCGTCTTGTTACCGTCCAAAACGAACTTCAGGCTACTGCTATGTCCTCTTTCGTCGATTGTTCTGGCACCCCCATCCCGGCTCAAAAAGATCAACGACTCAACTCCTGTACAGGGACTGTCCTGATCCCCGCTTCCATCCGTCTCGGGGGTCGTCCTTTCGCGGATTGCGCCGACCTCGTCAAGGACATCGTTGTCGCTCAAGACCACAAGGTGGTTAGTGTGGTGTGCTACACTATCCCTCCTCGCGACCTTCGCCGCCGTCCCGCTAACATTGCCAAGATCTCTTTTGATGGACTTTCCCTTCCTGCCCATGTTATTGTCGGTGGTACTCGCCTCCCCGTGACTGCGTCTCTTCCCCGTCCACTCCAGTGTCGCAGCTGCTGGCGTTTCGGCCACCCGGCTAAGTTCTGCCGTACAGCCGCTGAGTGCCCACTCTGCCCGCGCTGTGCGCAGTCCGGACATGCCGTTGGCGAATGTCAGTCACCGTCCCAGTTCTGCCTTAATTGCCGCGGGTCTCATTCGGCCGACTCTAAGATTTGCCCCGTTCATCTGTTCGAGTCTGAGGTTGCTGTCCTCAAAGCGAGACACGGCCTTACGCTCACCGCAGCCCGCCAAGAGGCTCGTCGCTTGGGCTTCACCCCTCAGTCATTTTCCAAGACTCTGTCTCCTCCCTCCTCTTCTTTGCCTCCCTCTACCACGCCCCCCCCTTTTTCTGGTTCCTCGGTTCCTTCCACCGCCTCCGCTCCCTCCGTCCCCCCGGTCGCACCAGTTTCGTCATCTGCCTCCCTTCCTTCTGCCGGTGCTTCTCCTGGATTTTCTCCTTCCTCCTCTTCAGTCTCCTCCGTTCGTCCTTCCGTCTCTTCCTTTTCTGTCCCTTTGTCTAACACTTTCTCTGTTCTCAGTCCTTCTCCTACTTCTGCCCCTTCCTCTTGCTCTCTTCCTTGTTCCTCCTCTTCTAGTCTCCCTCCACGCTCTCACCGTTCCAAGCCTCCCCCCCGTTCTCCGTCATCTTCCTCTTCTAGTCGCCCCAAATCTCCTCCTCGCTCTAAACTTCCCTTCTCCTCTACCAAACGGGCTCCTGTGCTCCGTTCTTCCTCGCCCGCTTCCTCTTTTAAACGTAAGGGTGGTCTCCGTGATGTGCGGTGCTCCAGTCCCTGCGAGAAGAAGAAGAAGTCGCCTCCTTCTCCTTCTGTTTCCCTTTCTCCTCTCTCCGTCCAGTCTCCTCCTCCCGTCCCTGCATCCCTAGATTTCTCCTACGAAACCCTACCTCAGATTGACGAATTTATCCGTTCTTCCCACCCACCACCTTCTACTGTTCACGCCGAAGTTCATCCTACCCCCTCTTCTCTCCCCCCTACCCCTCTCCCGCCTTCCCCTCTCCCGCCTTCCCCTGCCCCGTCCTCTTCCTCCACTCCCCCTTCTGGCCTTCCTCCGGGCCCTCCTCCTCTTCCTCCTCCTGACCCTCCCCCTCTTCCTTCTCCTGCCCTTACCCCCTCCTTCTCTTCCCACCCGCCGTCCGTCCTTCCTCCCTCTTCCGGCCCTCCTCCTTCCTCTCCTCTGTCTCTGTTAGACCTCCCTATGCCCCCCGGTTTCCAGTCTTCCCCTTCAACGTCTTCTCCAATTCCTGCTCTTATTTCCCATCGTTAGCCTCTCTTGGCAATATTTTCCACCCACGGTGTTACCTGTATTTTGTATATATGTTGTATATAGTGTTCGTATTTTCTTCCCTCTTGTACGCGTTTTCTTTTTCTTCTTTTTTGTCTTTAATTTTTTTTTTTCGCCCATCCGACTTTTCATTGTTGTGCATAAGTGTGTATTCTTCCCTTTCTTTTTTTGTTGGCTTTTGCCTCCTTTTACTTCTCCACGTTATCCTCATTCACCTTTTCTTAGTTGTACATAAGTGTGTGTGTTTTCCTTTATTGTTATTTGTGTATATTTCTTTCCTATGTGTGTCCTTCCTCTTTTTCTGTGCGTTCTTATTTTCGGTGGCTTTTGCCTCCTTTTATGGTTTTCTTTTGTCTGTTTTCGTTGTTTTTTCGTCCTTTAGTCTCCTCTTAGTTTCTTTTTTCTTTTTCTTTATTTATGTCCATTTTGCAGTGGAATCTTCGTAGTCTTACTGCTCAAAGGATTGACTTAAGTTTTCTTCTTTCTCTTCACTCCCCTAAGGTCGTTTGTCTTCAGGAGACTCGTCTTTTCTCTTCTCCTGTTCCCTTTCCTCATTACTCTTTTTATAGTTCTCCCCACTCTCTCCATGATACTTGTCTTCTTATTCATCGTTCTGTCCCTTTTGAAGAGCTGTCCTTTTCTACTAATTTCCCTTGCACCTTTGCTAGAGTCTATCTTGACCGCTGGTTGACAGTGGTTTCTGTATATTTGTCGCCTTCTCTTCCCATCGATTTTTCCGAATTCTCCGGGATTTTATCTAAGTTGCCCACTCCATTCTTAGTCCTTGGTGATTTTAATGGTCGGCACACCTTGTGGGGTGACAATGTTATTTCGCCCCGGGGTCGTCGGCTTGAACCTTTTCTCTCGGCCCGTAATCTTTTTATCCTTAATTCTGGTACTCCTACTCATTTTGATGCTCGGACTCGTACGTTTTCCTGTATCGATCTTTCCCTGTGTTCCCCTTCAGTTTCCCTTGATTTTCATTGGTCAGTTCTCGAGAATTCTCACAATTCCGACCATTTTCCCATTCTCCTTTCTCTGACTACCTACTCTCCTACTCCTAACTCCCCTCGTTGGTGCTTCCAGCGGGCGGACTGGTCTTCTTTCGCTTCCCTTACTGTTCCTTCTTTGCTTCCTCCTCCTTTCTCGTCGGTCCGTGTCATGCTCTCGTTTTTTCTGGATCTGGTTTTCGGTGCTGCTTTGCCATCCATTCCCCGGACGTCTCGCCCTTTCTCGTCTAAATGCGTCCCTTGGTGGTCTCCTGAGTGTTCCAGGGCCCTCCGGGTTAAACGGGCGGCTTGGAAAAGTTTTCGCCGTAAGCGTCTCACCCCTGCTTCTCAGGAGTCATTTTTTCTCTTTCGCCGTGCGTCTGCTCTTTTCCGTCGTACTACCAAAGCCGCTAAACGCCGGAGTTGGGAGTCCTATGTTTCTTCTATTACGTCTCGCACTCCTGTCGCTTCGGTTTGGAAACGTATTCGTAAGATCTCTGGTAAACATCTTCCCTTCCGTGCTCCAGTCCTCCGCATTGATGGTGTTTCTGTGGCAGACTCCGAAACAATTGCTGATCGATTGGGCTCGTACTTTAGCTCCGTTAGCAGTGGTTCTCACCTCTCTGCTGAGTTTCACTCGCTTAAAGTCGTTGCGGAAAGTACTCCAATTACTTTTAGTCTTTCCTCTGACGAATCCTATAATGCTCCTTTTTCCTCAACTGAGTTACGCACCGCTCTCCGTGCCTGTAAGAACACTTCTGAGGGTCCTGATGGTATCCATTATCTCATGCTCAAACATCTTTCTTCGCAAGCTCTGGTCTTCTTGTTAGCTCTCTATAACAAGATTTGGTCTTCTGGTGTTTTCCCTCCCTCTTGGAGTACTGCCCTGACCATACCTTTTCTTAAACCTGGCAAGTCTGGGTTCTCCCCACAGGACTATCGCCCTATTGTCCTTACCAGTTGCCTGTGTAAACTCTTTGAACGTATGATTAACGCTCGTCTCATGTGGATTCTTGAGTCGCGCCATTTGTTGTCTTCTTCCCAGTTCGGGTTCAGACGTGCTCGTAGTACGCTTGACCCCCTCCTTCGCTTGGATTCTTATATCAGGACGGCTTTTGCTCGTCGTCAAACTGTCATTGCTGTATTTTTCGATCTCGAAAAGGCCTATGATTCTACCTGGAAGTACCACATTTTGCGTCAGCTCCGTTCTTGTGGCATTTACGGTAATCTAGGAGTCTTTATTCAGAATTTTCTTTTTTCTCGGTCCTTTCGTGTCAGAGTCGCTTCCCACTTGTCTCGTCTTTACCCTCAGTTGGAAGGTGTCCCTCAGGGTTGTGTCCTGAGTACCGTCCTTTTTCTCATTGCTATCAACGGTATCGTGTCTTCTCTTCCTGTCGGGGTTCGGTCTTCCTTGTATGTCGACGACTTTGCGATTTACGCAGCCGACTCAGATATTGCTGCTTTACGTCTTTTTATCCAATCCGCTATTCTGGCTGTTTCTTCATGGGCAACCCGCCACGGGTTCCGTTTTTCCACCTCCAAATCCTGCGCGATGTCCTTTACTCGTTGCCATTCTATTCCTCATCCTCCTCTTACTCTTTATGGTACTGCCCTCCCTTATCGTTCCTCTACTACTTTTTTGGGTCTTACTTTTGATTCTCGTCTTAATTGGTCCGCTCATGTTTCTTCTCTCAAGGTTGCTGCCTTACTCCGCCTCCGCCTTCTTCAGTCCTTGTCCCACCTCACTTGGGGTGCTGATCGAGCGCTTCTTCTTCGGCTTCATACGGTTCTTGTCCTCTCTAAGTTGGATTATGGCTGTCAAGTTTACTCTTCAGCCTCTGATTCTGTTCTCCATGCTCTTGATTCTGTTCATCACTCTGGTCTTCGTCTTGCCCTTGGTGCTTTTCGTTCCTCTCCTGTTGAAAGCCTCTATGCTGAGTCTGGTTTCCCTTCTCTTTATCGCCGTCGGGCTCTCCTGTCCCTTCGTTCTTACGCTCGCCTTCAACAATTCCCATCTTCACATCTTTCCCTTCCCCCTTCGGTCGTTGCTACTTTTTCGTCTCACCCCCGTCTTGGTTCTCCGTTTTCTGTCCGCATGCTCTCGCTGCTCGCATCGTGCTCTTTCCCTGTTTCTAACGTCCTCCCTTTCCGCTTTTGCTCTTTTCCCCCCTGGCTTTTCCCTCGTCCTTCGGTTTGCCCTTCCATCCTTCCTTGTTCCAAGTCCTCTACTTCTCCCCTCGTTCTTCGGTCTCGTTTCTTAGATCACCTCTCTCTTCACGCTACAACCACTCCTGTGTTTACTGATGGCTCCAAGACGTCGGTAGGCGTGGGGTTTGCCGTCCTTTTTCCCACTTGCTCGTATCAATATTCTTTACCTCCCGTTGCCAGTATATTAACTGCTGAACTTTATGCTATTTTTATTGCCCTCCGTTTTATGTGTTCCTTCCCCTCCTCGTCCTTTACTTTGTTCTCTGATTCTCTCAGTGCTCTACTTCTCTTACAGTCCTCCCCTGCTCTACACCCTTTAGTTCTTTCCATTCAGGAATGGCTTTTCCGCCTTTCCGTCCGCAAAAAGCTTGTTCGTCTTTGCTGGGTTCCCAGTCACGTTGGCGTTTGCGGTAATGAGCGGGTTGATTGCCTTGCTCGTTCTGCTGCCGTGCGGGGTACCCGCTCCTCACTTGCTGTCCCGGCCTCTGATTTCTTCCCTGCCTTGTCCAGGTTTCTTTGGTCGAGGTGGCAGACTCAGTGGTCCGCTCTCTCCGTTAATAAACTTCGTTCTGTCAAACCGTCCGTTTCTGGGTGGTCTGATCCCTCCCACCGTAATCGCCGATGGGAGACGGCTTTGGCCCGTCTCCGCATTGGCCACACCAGACTTACCCATTCGTTTTTAATGTCCCGTTCTCCTCCGACTCTTTGCTCGCGCTGTACCGTTCAGCTTTCTGTCTCCCATCTTTTGCTCGATTGCCCCTTATTTTCCGTTGCCCGCACGCGTTTCTTCCCTTTTCTGGCTTTCCTCCGCCGGCCGCCATGTCTTGCAGATTTTCTTTCTGAATCTCCCTCGTTTTCTATCTCCCGTATTATGTCCTTCCTTCATCATGTTCGAGTTCTCGATGATATTTAGTTAACTTCCTTCCCGTCTTTACCTATTTCGTGCCATATGGCCTTTGTCGCCTGGTGCGTTGACTTCATTAATGTAATGTAATGTAATGTTTAAAAGATAAAGTTGGGTCTAATGAAAGAGTATGAATAATCTTAAGACTGTGTCTTTTGGAAACAAATTTACAAGGAAATAATTAAATGTTAATAGACAGTAAGTATCGATATTAGAATATCGAGGAGGGGGAAATGTTCGGAAGGAAAGTTTAATTTGAAGTTTCGAAGTGTGATGAACAAAGTTAAATTTATATGAACCTAATTTAATTGGGTTAAGGTATCGTTAATATGAAGCCGTGAAGCAAGTTGGAAAGGTAATGCTTCATTTCGAGGACTAATGAGTTTTAGGAGGTTCGAAACTATATCTAATTGTGCCTTTTTCCCTTAAGTGATGGAGATTGTAGTGTGTAGAGGGCACCGTTGTAGCAGTCTACGTCGACAACAGAGCCAACAAGGTGGGCAGCTGGAGTCTTATCAGTGGCATAACATAACATAACATTAATGAAATCCTAGCACCAGGCAACGGATAGTGTTAGAAGGGAAGGAATCTAAATATTGTTAAGGAGACTGAGAGAGGAAAGGAAAGCCATTACGCGGTCAACGGAAAAGAAAGGGGACTCCGAGAGGATAGCGGCAAGACAAGGACGACGACCAAGGGAAAATAACTACTACGGGCCGAAGAAAAGAGAGGACAGTCAAGGAAAATGTGAGAAATAGAAAGCTGAACACCACACCATGAGCAAAGTGGTGGAGGCGAGCGGGACATGAGGAAGGAGTGGGTAAGCCTGGTATGGCCTATCCGAAGCCGGGCCAACGCAGTCTCCCAGCGGCGAACACGGTGAGAGGGGTCAGCCCAGGCAGAAACGGAGGCCTTAACAGAGCGGAGCTTATTAGAGGAAAGAGAAGACCATATGGTTTGCCAGCGAGACAGAAGGAATAAGGTCATTGGCAACTCTACTACATCTGTTAAAACTTATCCCACTTTCTTTGTAGATTTACTTGTGGTTATCGAAGTTAACCGCTTCTGTACCGGCTACTTCTTTTCAGTTTTGTTATATCTATATTCAGTTGGACTAGATAATAGACCATGAGGCGCCTGGCCCGGGGAGACGATTAATATGAAGGGTGCGCCTGGAAGTGTGGTGGGAGGGCTTGTGGCTTTGGCTCCGCTGCATGTCTGCCTGCCGAGATCGGAACTTCTCCGGGTGGTCGGGGGAGTGCTGGAGCGACCTTGGTGACCCTGGTCTCTGGGTCTTCTCCTGGGTGATCTGGATGTGTGTGAGTTTGTGCTTTTTATCTGTGTTTATTTGTTGTTTTATGTTGTTTTTGTGTTTTCCCTGTTCTTGCTCTGTCTTGAGTCGGCTACCCCCAAAATGGGGATTGGGCCTGAGTATGCATATAGATAGATAGATAGATAGATAAATAGATTATTTTGTGCAGTTCTTCCTTTAATGAATACAATCGAATAGTAGTAGCCACAATTAAAAACACGTCGCTGGTACAGAAGGGGCTAAGGGCGGACTAGCGTAAAATAACAATTCATGCAGTAAGTCTACAGCTAATCTCCCATCAGCTTTTTATCTGATGTTATCTACTCCAGCAGCTTTGCCAATTTTAATTATATATTGAATCTACCCCCTCCATTCCCATGGTAGAGATATTTGCCTTCTCTCTACTCTTTGGAGCTTAACCCATTACCCATGCAGTACAGGGGCCGTCTAGTTTACTTCATTTCGGCTACTATTAGACCATTACATTCAATTTAAATAGGGCCTCCAGCAATCAATAGGCTATCTCCCTAACCCTTGTTACTACCACAGACCCTTCTTAAACTGTAAAACATGTTCTAAATATAGCTAGAATAAAATTAAAAGCCAAATTGCTGTTACAGTAGGGGTTAATAACTAAAATTGTCTTTCCACCAGTATTCATCAGGGATTCAGGTCCCTCATACAACAATCTGTCTTTTGCTCTGGTGGTGTAATGGTTTAGATGTTTAGGTTCTGGGTGTGGTGTCCCGAGTTCGAAACCTAGGAGGACCATATGCTTTAATTAGTTTATTAAAGTACTGTACATTGGAGTTTGCATTGGATGATTAGTGTTAAGGGGACCAGACGCTTTGTACTCGGAAAAGTGTCCAAAACGGCAATATTGCGCAACCCGATATATGGCATCATCACCTATCCCTCTACCATCAGGAGCTGTCGTGGTATAACGGGCTAAGGCTCTAGCGCTATGTTGGTGATGACTAGCCGCGTGGGTTCGAATCTCGGCTATGCTACGACAGTTTCCAGTGCTATATAGCCTTCGTCGCTTAGTGCTGTAGAATTAATTACAGTTGGGGATATCCCCCAGATGAAATTAATTCATAAGGTTATTCAACCTTATTCAACCTCTACCATCAGTGAAAATCTTGAGGCAATATTCCGTCTGGAAGCATATTATTTCTGGGCTAGTTTCAAACTTTCGCGGGTCGCGGGTCGCGCAGACGCATAGAAAATGCATTATGGGTTTCGGATCTGCAAAAAAAAATACGAAAACCATGAATTTTTGGTGAAAATATGATTTTTTTTTTTTTTTTTTTTTTTTTTTTTTTTTTTTTTTTTTTTAGATATTTTCCCTAGCAGTATCTGGGAACTAAACCCTGGTAACAGTAAGGTTGGGGTGTGTGTGGTGGTAATGTTGGGGAGGGAATGAGGGATCAGTGCGGCCCGTGGCGCAAGAGAGGTGAGAGGTTGCTGGGCGGCCGGGCTCCCATGCCTTATCACCTCACGTAAGAAAGTTCACTTGTCGGCGCATCCCTGTCGTAACCAAACATGCTACAACAATGATTATGGTGTCACTGGAAAGGGCATGACATTCTCTACAACTTACCAGAGCCATTTTGTTTTATTCTTAACCACTTCGACACAGCAACCCGAGACATTTTCACCTAATTTGTACCTAATTTCAAAATGACTTAATTCCATGATTAGATACAAAATGGAAAAAGTAAGCTGGTCGATTGTAACTACACCTATTGTTAGTACCCCCAATGCATTGAAACAATCAAGCAACAACATTTAACGAAGCCTTTGATTTTACCCCAAAGTCAAAATTTACACACTAATTCTCACCTAACTCATACATAATTGTCCTAGAGAATTAAAACTGGAAATTTCTTAGTTTTTAGGTCCCCTATACGTGTTCCAAATCTTATGAAATGCAGACGAAATCCACTGACACGTTCTAGGGTAAAAGCGTCTGGTCCCCTTAATTAACCTAACAAGTGCGCATGGGGGTAATTGGAAACGTCCCCCTGTGCTGACGTATTTGAGGTGTTTCCGTCACTAAAATATTCATTGTGCCATTAATAGCATTAATACTTATCCATATGCGCCTATTATGGGTTGATTATAAAGGTATTAACCTGAAACAATAAAACGAGTGAAAACAGCGTTTGGATGGTCAAAATCGGAGATATAGCCCGCGAGTTGTATAATGTATGGGTAAGGCAAGCTGCTTTCCCGCCAATTTCCCCCAAGGCCACTGAGACACAGTCGATCGATACTCTCTCTCTCTCTCTTGCACTCGCTTGCCATCAGTGATGACAACACCCTGCTTGCAACTCGCTAATGTTAGCACGAAAATATACCTCAGAATAAGGGAATAACAGGGAATTATTATTAAAATAGGGATTCGCACCAAGCCTAAAAAGACTATGTGGCACCAAAAGAAACTTTGTGGAAAAAAAAACAAACATCGGAGGTGTTGTGGGGCAGGGCGCACGACGGAGTAGAGGAGAAGAAGACTAGGAAACACTAATTAAAGAAGCTGAAGGAGACGGGTATGGAGGAGAAACCGCATAAGATGTGGGAGGGAGAAAGTGGGGGACTCTCCGAGCAAATCGGCTAAGACAAGGGGGCGATTAAGGGAGGATATGAAGGGGAATGCCTGCCGTCGGGCATTGGAGAAACGCGGACAGTCGATCAGGAGATGCTGGACAGACACTGGAATATGGCAGCAAGGACAGAGCGTGGGGACATCACAGGACATCAAATGACCATGCGTGAGCCTGGTGTGGCCGAGCCGAAGACGGGCTAGAGCGGTCTCCCATCGACGATTGCGATGAGAGGAAGACTTCCAAGGGAGGACGGAAGGTTTGACAGAACGCAGTTTGACATCAGACACCCTCATGGAGGTCCATTCGTCCTGCCAGCGCTGACGTAGTAATTGAGTAACACGAGGGAAGTAATCAGATGCAGGAATACGTCGTGGCACGAGTCGGTGAGAGGTAATAGCAGAGCGGGCGAAAAAATCAACCCGCTCATTGCCAGGCACACCAACATGACTCGGGACCCAACAGAAAGACAGGGACTTCAATTTAGTAGCGATGCGGAACAACCATTCTTGAATCTCCAGCACTAAGGGGTTAACAGCGGGAAGAGACTGAATACTCTGAAGAGCACTAAGGGAGTCACTAAAAATTACAAAGGTATGCAGGTGTGAACAAAAAATAGTACGTAGGGCAAATAAAATAGCAAATAACTCGGCCGTAAAGACACTAGCACATGATTGGATGTGACGTTGGAAGGTCCGGTCCGGGAACACAACCGCAAACCCTGTACCGGCGGAGGTCTTGGAACCATCAGTGTACACTGGAACGGCTGAAGAGTGGCGTAGCAGATGTTCCGTAAACTGAGCATAAAGCAACTGTGGGGTTGAAGAGGCCTTAGAGGGGGGGAGGGCAGCTGTACAAACGGTAGGGCGAGGGAGTAGCCATGGGGGGAACTCCGACTGTCGGAGGGGTAGCACCGATGGAATGGGAAAAGAGAAGGAGGCCAGTAAAGCAGAGACCCGACCGGGGAACGAAGTAGCAGACACTGATGGGGCTAAGCCGCAAGCCGTGGGAGGAAAACCAGCCGAACTGTGTTGCAGAAGGCGAAGATGACATCGAAGGGTCAGTTTATCCCGCCTGGATGATAGCGGTGGGACACCCGACTCAGCATAAAGGCTAATAACCGGAGTAGAGCGAAAAGCCCCTAGCGACAAGCGCAGACCGTGATGGTGAAGGGAGTCTAGGCGCTTAAGGTTTGTACGCGCAGCGGAGGCATATACCTGGCAGCCATAATCGATCTTGGAGAGAATAAGCGTTGTATGGAGGCGCAGAAGAGTCGTCCGGTCCGCACCCCAAGACAAGTGGCTAAGGGTTTGTAAGAGTTGAAGCCGTCGGGTGGTGGAGGTCAGTAACGAAGTAATGTGCGGGTACCATGTCAACCGAGTATCGAAAATGAGACCCAAGAATGGAGCTGAGGACCTGTAAGGCAGAGGGCGGTTATACAACGTAAGAACAGGATGCGGGACTGTATGGCGTTTTGTGAAGACGACGGCACAAGATTTCGAGGGCGAAAACCGAAAACCATGGGCCGTAGCCCACTGCGCAGCTGCATCAATGGCCCGCTGCATGAGATGTTGTAGGGCAGCGATATCCAAACCCACAGCGTAAATAGCGAAGTCGTCCACATACAAAGAAGCACGGACACCAAGAGGGAGGGAAGAAATAATACCATTAATAGCTAGGATAAAAAGGATGGTACTAAGAACACAACCCTGTGGGACACCGTCGTGTTGGGGGTATGTTCGTGAGAATGTATTCTGAAGCTTGACTCGGAAAGTACGATCACGGAGAAAGTTCTGCAAGAATACCGCCATGTTGCCAGACACACCAGAACGTAAAAGGGTACGAAGGATGTTGTATTTCCAGGCAGTATCATACGCTTTTTCAAGATCGAAGAATACAGCTAAAACCGACTTAGTGTCCGAAAAGGCATCGCGGATAGAAGTCGCCAATCTCAATAATGGGTCCAAAGTACTACGGCCCTTGCGAAAGCCATATTGAAAAGGTGACAGGATGCTTCTTGATTCCAGGAGCCACATTAAGCGGGAGTGAACCATGCGTTCTAATAATTTGCCGACACAACTGACCAGGGCAATGGGACGGTAATCTGCTGGTGCATGGCCCGACTTACCCGGCTTAAGGAATGGGAGAAGGATGGCATGTCTCCACCCAGCCGGAAAAAAGCCTGTGGACCACAGACGGTTGTAGATGGACAAGAGAAAGCCAAGCGCAGGTGGAGATAAGTGCTTCAGCATCAAGTAATGGACACCGTCAGGGCCTTCACATGTATCCTTACAGGCTCCCAGGCTAGACTCAAGCTCAGCCCGGGAGAAGGGGGCATTGAAAAACTGATCAGATGATAAGACGAAGTCAAGTCGCCTAAGTTCAGAACGGCGTTTATGCATCTGGAAGGAGGGCGGGAGATGGGAGCCAGTGCTAACATCACTGAAATGTTGTCCCAACATATTGGCCACCAGAGACGGATCGCCCACAATGCCAGTGTTGGTATGGAGGACAGGGGCCGGCGTAGGCGCATGTTTCCCTGCAATCTTCCTGACGCGAGCCCAGACTTGCGGAACAGGTGTATCTGCGTTGATAGTAGAGGCATACGACATCCAGCTAGATTTTTTAGCAGAGCGGATTGTACGACGGAAGACGGCATTAGCCTGTTTGAAAAGAGTATACGCATCCCGCTCATATGGAGAGCCTTTTTTCCGACGGAAACTCTTCCACTTGGCTCTTTTATTGCGTAAAGCCGAAGTGCACTGAGCAGTCCACCACGGTACACACTTAGAAGACATACTCCGAGTAGTGCGTGGAATACAAGTATAGGCAGCATGGAGCACAAACATCAGGAAACTGGTAAGCATGGCATCAGGGTCCGGGAAAGCAGGGGTCGGATTAGACGGAACGGCGAGATCAGCGAAAGATGTCCAGTCGGCACGATCGAAACACCAACGGGGAGGGCGTGGCACTGGGGAGTAAGACGTAGGGGAGAGGACAATCGGGAAGTGGTCAGTCGCACAGTAATCATTAAAGACCTTCCAAGTAAAATCCAAGGATAGTGTAGGGGAACACAGAGACAAGTCAATACATGAGAAGGTACGGGTGCCGCTATCAAAATGCGTAGAGGAACCAGTGTTTAAAAGAAATAAATCGTGTGTACGAATCAGAGCCTCAAGGGAACGACCCCGTGTATTAACGGTAGAGTCACCCCACAGGGAATGCCTGCAATTAAAATCCCCTAAAAGGAGGAAAGGTGGAGGTAATAGAGAAAGGATCCTGTTTAATTCTGGAACATCGAGCGGGATCGAGGGGGAAAGGTATATGGAAACTACTGTAAGCCAGCGGGAAAGGAACACTCTGGCAAGCGTGCATTTAAGAGAGGTACGGATAGTTAACTGAGACACTGGGACATCAAGATGTACGAGGAGGCAAGTAGCATACTGGGAATGGGGAGAACTTATATAGGAGTAAAAAGGAATTGGGGAGGGGGCATTAGATAAACGCGATTCTTGTAAACTAATAATAAGTGGGCTAAACCTAGAGATAAGGTAACGAAGATCAACACGATGTGCTGCAAAACTACGAATGTTCCATTGTAAAATGGACATTATAATGACAAAAAAGATTAAAAAGAAGACGCGTACAAGAGGGAAGAAAAGACGTACACTACAGTATATACAACATATTTACAAAATACAGGTAACACCGTGGGTGGAAAATATAGCCAAGAGAGGCTAACGATGGGAAATAAGAGCAGGAATTGGAGAAGACGTTGAAGGGGAAGACTGGAAACCGGGGGGCATAGGGAGGTCTAACAGAGAAAGAGGAGAGGAAGGAGGAGGGCCGGAAGAGGGAGGAAGGACGGACGGCGGGTGGGAAGAGAAGGAGGGGGTAAGGGCAGGAGAAGGAAGAGGGGGAGGGTCAGGAGGAGGAAGAGGAGGAGGGCCCGGAGGAAGGCCAGAAGGGGGAGTGGAGGAAGAGGACGGGGCAGGGGAAGGCGGGAGAGGGAAAGGCGGGAGAGGGGTAGGGGGGAGAGAAGAGGGGGTAGGATGAACTTCGGCGTGAACAGTAGAAGGTGGTGGGTGGGAAGAACGGATAAATTCGTCAATCTGAGGTAGGGTTTCGTAGGAGAAATCTAGGGATGCAGGGACGGGAGGAGGAGGAGACTGGACGGAGAGAGGAGAAAGGGAAACAGAAGGAGAAGGAGGCGACTTCTTCTTCTTCTCGCAGGGACTTGAGCACCGCACATCACGGAGACCACCCTTACGTTTAAAAGAGGAAGCGGGCGAGGAAGAACGGAGCACAGGAGCCCGTTTGGTAGAGGAGAAGGGAAGTTTAGAGCGAGTAGGAGATTTGGGGCGACTAGAAGAGGAAGATGACGGAGAACGGGGGGGAGGCTTGGAACGGTGAGAGCGTGGAGGGAGACTAGAAGAGGAGGAACAAGGAAGAGAGCAAGAGGAAGGGGCAGAAGTAGGAGAAGGACTGAGAACAGAGAAAGTGTTAGACAAAGGGACAGAAAAGGAAGAGACGGAAGGACGAACGGAGGAGACTGAAGAGGAGGAAGGAGAAAATCCAGGAGAAGCACCGGTAGAAGGAAGGGAGGCAGATGACGAAACTGGTGCGACCGGGGGGACGGAGGGAGCGGAGGCGGTGGAAGGAACCGAGGAACCAGAAAAAGGGGGGGGCGTGGTAGAGGGAGGCAAAGAAGAGGAGGGAGGAGACAGAGTCTTGGAAAATGACTGAGGGGTGAAGCCCAAGCGACGAGCCTCTTGGCGGGCTGCGGTGAGCGTAAGGCCGTGTCTCGCTTTGAGAACAGCAACCTCAGACTCGAACAGATGAACGGGGCAAATCTTAGAGTCGGCCGAATGAGACCCGCGGCAATTAAGGCAGAACTGGGACGTTGACTGACATTCGCCAACGGCATGTCCGGACCGCGCACAGCGCGGGCAGAGTGGGCTCTCAGCGGCTGTACGGCAGAACTTAGCCGGGTGGCCGAAACGCCAGCAGCTGCGACACTGGAGTGGACGGGGAAGAGACGCAGTCACGGGGAGGCGAGTACCACCGACAATAACATGGGCAGGAAGGGAAAGTCCATCAAAAGAGATCTTGGCAATGTTAGCGGGATGGCGGCGAAGGTCGCGAGGAGGGATAGTGTAGCACACCACACTAACCACCTTGTGGTCTTGAGCGACAACGATGTCCTTGACGAGGTCGGCGCAATCCGCGAAAGGACGACCCCCGAGACGGATGGAAGCGGGGATCAGGACAGTCCCTGTACAGGAGTTGAGTCGTTGATCTTTTTGAGCCGGGATGGGGGTGCCAGAACAATCGACGAAAGAGGACATAGCAGTAGCCTGAAGTTCGTTTTGGACGGTAACAAGACGGGAGGCATCATGGCGGGAGTGGAAGGTGACGTCCTTTCCCACCTGTTGAAGGAGACGCAGGTGGAAGAGGAGGTCATCACCGGCTAGAGGCGCAGAAGCAGGGATGGAGAAAAACTTAGTAAAGGAAGGAGGTGCAAAGAGAGAGGACATAGGGAGGACCGAGGAGCGAGGACGAGAAGAGGACGAAACTGGAGAAGAAGAGGAAAGAGAACGAGGAAGGGAGGGCAGAAAAGGGTCGAGGGTGACAAGACTAGAGAGAGAAGAGGAAGAAGAGGAAGACGCGGAAATAACTACAGGAGAGGAGATGAAATCCTGGGTAGTGGAGGGCGGAGAAAGACGTGACGAAGACGGAAGGGTAGGAGAAGGATTCGGAACGGTAATGGACGAGAGGGACGAGCGACGACCGAGGGATAGTTCAGCGGGCCGGTCGAGAGCACCCAAAACCATCCCCGACTCACTGTGCTCCCGCGGTGAACCGGACTGACAGCCAGACAACAGACCCCCAAGTGGCAGGCTGCATGCCACAAGGGGCTCACTCACCGGAACCACTAAAGCAGAAGCCATAAACAGGGAAGAACAGGGAAAAAAGCATAAGTCGTCACCATAGCAAGAGAAAAGGGGGTAAAGCATGGAAGAAGATACTGCGGTGACCAGGTGCCCCTGGCAACGAAAGGGAGAAAGACCTCCGCAGGGCCACGAAACCCAGAATGCGGCCAATTGAGATGGGACAGGTCTCGGCTTTGAGCTAGGGACCTTGTACAACCCGGGCATTTGTCCTGCAGCTTTGTCCCACGGAGAACGGGGCCGGCGTAGTCACCTGACACACTCACTGGGAAGAGAGAAGAGAGTCAGAAACCCCAAAGCAACCCTATAGTGCCTATCCTCCAGCAACGAGCCTTGCGAGCCCTGGCCGGCAGCACCTGTCGCCAGGTGGACTCTGCCAACTCAGCAGTGATCAGAGACACCAAGGCGAAGCCCTAAGGAAACTAGAACCTCCGAAGCAGTTAAAGAGAAAGGAAGGAAGCAAACAGGGAAGTCAACCGGAAGGGAAGGGAGGGACGGGACCACAAAAGTTCAAGGGTGGGAGACCGGCCTCGGATGGCAGCCCCAGGAGAAAGCGGAAGAGGGAAAAACGAAAACTAGAAAGGAGGAGAAAGAAAAGGACATGACAAAATTAGTTGGAGGTGATAGGGAGAGCGGCCAAGAACCTTGGCCGCCCCACCTACAAGCCCGGAAGCCCCCAAACGGCGGCAACGAGTCATGTGGCAAGGGGGTGCCGTACAAATGATTTGAAAAATTCCCTTTATATACATGTTCAAAACCGTGACTGCCCTCATTCAGTGTTCAAGTTGAAGTTTCCACATAGCAATTTTGATAATTTAATTCGACTTTATATTGTCCTTGTCCCAATTTTGGTTTGTTTAGTTTGCAAGTTTTAAATTTTAATTTACTTAAGCGGTTTCCACATAGCGATTTTGAGTAGTGGTTTTGTCTTTTTACTGTGTTTGTATAAGTTTTGGTTTGTTTATTTTGCAAGTTTTACATTATAATTATCATACAATAGTGTATCCCCCACTTGTACTGCCCGACAGCAACATTAATCAGAGAAGAAATTGTAAGTCTGATTGAAAGGGTTAAATCCATATAACCAAAACTTTCACTTTGGATCACAACCAAGCTGTTCATATTTAGCTATGCTGTATTTAAAAAACATTATGACAATATTCAAATCCTCTTTACTAGTTATCAAATGGCTAACATGAGTTCAGGTCAATTAATGCCGATATTTTCATACCCACATTTATCAAACGGGATCAATGTTTTTTCTTTTTCTAAATGTGAGGTGGCAGAGCAATTTAAAATATATCTAAGACGGCCTTTTTGCTACCATCAGAATTTATTTTTTATAGGAAAGGCAGTTTTTTATACTTTTGTTCAGAAAAGATTCACTAATAAATTGCATGATACAGTACTACATTTCAGGCAAGTATCACTATTAAAATGTAAAACTTGCAAACTAAAACCAAAACTGGGACAAAGACAATATAAAGTCAAAATAACTGTTCAAAATCGCTGTAGAAACAACGCTTACTAAAATAAAATTTATGAAATAAAAAAACACAATCCACCATATAGGGTGTACATTACTACAGGAGCAAGTTAATCTGTTTCCCAAGAAAACTAATCGCACACATAACGCACTATCGTCATGTTCAAGGAATCAAGTCAATTTGGGAAGTCTCAGAATTCTATTGATGAATAAAGTTATATCTGCACATTAAGAAAAGGCTGTCAGGACAACAGACTTTATTCACATATAACTAGATTACCAAGATTATTACATTTCACAGAATTAAGATTTAAATACGGTATATGACAATTCAATTCCATTGCAAAAACAATTATCTGTAGTGTGGAACAATCTAACTACTATACTAACTACTTTTGAACAAAAATACTGCACATTATGCACAACACTAACCAATATATATATATGGGTATTTAATCTGCCATAAAGACAAAACCATTACCGGTACATAACATGTAGTCTACAGTATTGGCAACAATATAAGTGAATACAAAAACACACATTCTTTCATGATCTTTTTTATTCAATACAACATGACATCAGGTCCTCAAATTACTAATGGCGTCCTGGTGGTGGGGTGAAGCGGCCGCCGAGGTTCCCAGACAACTCACCGCCCGCCGCCCCCACACCTACCGTACCCCAGCACGACCGCCTGGCCCGCACCGCCCCAATACCACCCACCCCAACACTTCCTCTCACACCCTTCCAACGATGGTACTGATAAGCGGAAGGGATGCAACTCACTATATTGTTCACTATAGTCTTATAATTGGTGCGGCCTTCGCCATCCTGCCACAGGCAGACGTGCTCTTTAAATTCACATGGTAAGCTCATTAGCGGGTCCAGCAAAAGC
The DNA here is from genome assembly GCA_037953745.1 of Lithodes maja. Taxonomy (NCBI): domain Eukaryota; kingdom Metazoa; phylum Arthropoda; class Malacostraca; order Decapoda; family Lithodidae; genus Lithodes; species Lithodes maja. The sequence continues at coordinate 40,496 of JBAKBP010006973.1, forward strand.
TACACGCGGTGGTTGGATTCACTGAAACCTGAGAGGGTCATGATGGGTAGTGGTGATGGTGAGAGGGGCGAGGCGGGGTGAGGGGGCGGCACAGCTGTTCCACCAGTCATCACCTCGCACACAACACCGTCTCCAATACTGTTGGTACAACAGTGCTCGGGGTAGTGGCGCTGCTGCCGGGTGACGGTGATGGAGGCGGCAGGGAAACGCTCGGCCGGCACCAGGTCTCACCAGTTGAGGGATCAGGGGGAGGACGTGGGGGCGGCAGGGGGAGCGCAGGAGACCGCCCGTTAGTGGGGGATGGGGGTAGCAGGTTACAGAGGGAAAGAGAGAGGTGGCAGCAGTAATAACCACTACCAACCCTACCCCAACCACTCTTACAACACCCACCTCACCACACCGGGTAACTCCACCTCCCCCTGCCGCACCCCCGGCCACCTCACGTACCACACTTAAAACAATATGGGTGGCACGCCGCCTGCTACAGACATACAAGGCGACGTGCCCCCTCACAAACAGCAGCATAAAGGAATGTTCATCGCAAAGCAGAGTTTGGTTGTGTGTCATTATGGAGATACACAACTGAACTACTGCCACGCTCCACCAATAAAAGGTTCCCCCAAATGAAGCTAAACAGCCCTAGGGATAGCACCCGGCACCACCCACCGCCCCAGAACTCCACCCACACTCCAAGCTGGTGGGTAGACTGGGGAGCACATGCCTGGGTGGGTGGTGCTCTAGTACCGCCCGGGGCTTATGGAAACAAAACTTAAGCGTGTCTACAATCCTTCCGTCAACTGATGAGACCCAGGTAAGCTTCAAAAAACCAACAATGCCTCACTTGGCAAGACAGAATACAAGGAAAAAAAATGTTCAAAAGTGACATGTTCAAGAAAGACTGGTTTACTTTAAAGAATCATTTCCTACACAATAATGTAACCATTAATGAGCATGGTGTATGGTAATCAAAAATTAGAATGGTCAAGCTCACTGGCAGGACGCCTTGGTGTCCACATCAGTGGCATCTTAACAGTGTTAAACAATGCGGGAGGTGGGAAGAAGAAAATTAATGACGTGCCTTACATTAGTATTATGTAGTACAAGAGTAAATTTTCAACTTCATTTTTGTTTTTTGCAATATGTATACATTTCCTATTCCTTTAAGAAAAATTGACAAAGACACAGCTAACAAGAAGTATATGATACGTAAATGTATCGATCCCATTCAATCAACACAAAAATACAGCACACCCTCTCCGTACTTATTTACTGTATACTCAACTCGTTAGACAAACAATATAAAACTGTCGCTATCAGCGAACTTTCCATAATATAAAAAGAAAGAGAAAATCAAAAAAGGTCCACAACATGGCCACTCCCAACCTAAGGGTAGGCAATGTCAGGTGGGACTTGTTCCTCCTTTACAATGCATCTAAACCCAACTTAAATATAAAGAATTGCAAGGTTTTCTACGAGTTTATAAAAAAAGTAAATTGACCAAACTAGCTTTCTGCTTTTAAAAGACTAATGAAACCAGAGAAAGAGCTTAGTGATGTTGAGAGACGAGAGTGGGTGGCAGACCCCGAGGCATTTATCATGACACGAGACTTCTTTATTATGGGGGTAAGAGCCTTCGTCACTATCACTATAGATACATCAACGATAGAAATAGTATCTTCTCAATGGTGTGAATTCAGTAGCAGTAGGAATTAAAAGTAACATGCGCCACCAGACAATTTTTTAGGGTTGTTACGACGGTCGGGAGAACCAGCAACACATTTTGTCCTTGATGGGGAGGGTAAGGTGATGCTGGGCTGGTAGTATATACGGCGCTGACGAAGAAACCTCGCCCCACATCCAAACACTGTATCTACGAAGTATATATGTATATACTGTATATAGCTTTATTACATATCTATTTTCAATAGGGCCAGCCACCCGAAGCGCGTCCCCTGAACAACCAACCCATATTTAACTGCGCTACCATTATGGGCGACGAGTTGTTACACGAGCAGGGCATCACCATTAGGCACGCCCCTTAGTGCCTCAACAACCTCACATGCCCACACCAGCTGACAAAGGCAAGTCCTCATCGCTGCTACAAACTTGTGGTTGTGGCTTCGTCTGTATTACAGGGTTGCAGTTTCAATAGAGCCTAGTTCTTGTAGTAGTATTGGTGGTGGTAGAAGTAGTAGCTAAGTTGTTGTAGTAGTTTAGCAGTACAGTAGTAGCTAAGTTTTTGTGGTAGTGGTGGTGGTGGTAGCAAGGTGGAGGTTTGTGTTGTAGTTTCAGCCGGATAGAATATAAAGGCAATACGAGATTTTTAGCAAGAGACAGTATCGTGACAGTTCAGTATTATTATAATGGGTCTTAGCAGTTCCTTTAACAAGATAAATTGGAAAGCAGAGAAAACTGTTCGTTTGAAATTTGTTTACAATATTAGTGGGCGCGATTACTTCACTTTGAGGTCATCATTGTGACGAACTCTGAAAAGAAGAAACAAAATTTCAATTAGTCAAGAGAAACTCAAAATCTGTATCAATAAGGCTCCTAATTGAAATTGTGCACTAATTATTATTGCAATTTGTTACTGTATTATATCCACTCGAATATAGTAGATATACAAGGTAAATTACTAGGGACAATAATGAATAGAAAAGATATAGTTAAGGACAATCTAAATATACAGTGACATTTAATTATACCCTACCTTTAATTTAAATATGCAGTAGAGTACATTACTGTATGTAAACACAATGATAATTATGATGCCGAGATGTAAAAAAATAGTGCCAAAATAAATAAATTATATAATGTACAAGGATATAGGAATAATCAACCCTTTCAATCAGATGATTTTTGTTTAGTTTGCAAGTTTTACATTTTAATTTATATAGGTTCAGGGACAGTATAGATGAGAGGCCGGTCTGTACTAGTGGCAGCATTAGTATACGACGTGTTCCCCATGTACTGTCCCTTCCTTTACTTGTATTCGTTGACGAACCAGGACCGGCCACGGACTATGTGTCAGAACAATTCTCTTTACCCTCGCACCCGGCAAAATTATAAAAACTTAAAAATGAAAAATAATAATAAAAATAACCGGCGTCTTTTCGATGATAACTGTAAATGTAAACTCTGTGTGAATGAATTTGATTTTGAACATCAAACATTTTTTAAAAGTTACATTACCAATACAAAATTTTTGGTTTTAAATTCTTCTGTTAATGTAACATCTCCATGTAAAGTAAAGAATGTTATCTATTTAATAACCTGTGATAAATGTGGTATACAATATGTTGGAAAGACGGAGCAATGTTTAAGAGAAAGAGCCTACGGGCATAGATCAGGAATTAAGAACGGCATCGACTCCAAGATTCTTCTATATAAGCATTTTAACACAGATTGTACTAAATTTGATTGTAAATACAAAATTATAGAAATTGTTCAAAGTAATCAAAATGTTTTGGATAGAGAAAATTATTGGATTGGAAAATTAATGACCATCTATCCATTTGGACTTAACAATCAAATAAAAAATGTAGGCAACATTTTGTATAAAGATTTATTAAAAAACGATTTTAATAACCCATATTTTAACTTCCCGGTTTTAAACAGAAGACCTGGTAGACACGGTAATAGAAGACTAAATACATTTAATAAAAAGAAAAACAGGTCTGATATTAAAATTATTGTTAATAATTTATATTCATTATATCGAAATTTCGGAATTAAAAAATTAAAAGATTCATTGAAAGGCCTACAAAAGAAAAGTTTTGCTCCTTTTATAGAAAATATTCTAAACAATAAACATAATTTCACAAATAAATTTAAGAATATAGTCTTTGCTTTTATGGGATATATTAGAGCGAATTCTAAGAAATCCAAAGATAACCGTATTAAAGATAAAGTCATGTCCACTTTAAATTATTCCTCTAAAATTTTAGACAAAATTAATGTTAACAGTCTTATTAATTCAAAGAAAGTTAAGTCCATGTTACCAGATGGTTGTAAAGATTTCAAACCATTAATAGTGTATTTATATGAACGACCTGTTGGGTCTATTATTTGTAATTATAATAAAGTTTTAGGAAATCTTTCAGATAATGATATTTTCAATAATAATAAATGTGTGTGTGAAAGAGTCATGGATATGCCAGCTAGCAAACGTGATGCACTAGCAAAGTTCATTTATAGTCCGATATGTCACATATTAACAGGTGATGTAGAACTAGTTAAACATTTTGCAAACGACAAATTAGCGGAGCTATGTCGTAAAGGGTTTAAATTTAGAATAGGGAGTAATAAAGTAACATGGGACATAATTTTAAAAGATATTGTTTTTTCAGTCAATAAATTAAAAGATAAATTGTTAAAAATTGCGTGCTGCGATGAGAGAGAACTAGAAGCATGGTCTAAATTATTAATTAAGTTAATTAGAAATAAAATTTTCTCGCTTAAAAATGAATTTAATCTTTCAGATTTTATAGACTATAATTATAATAAGCTTAAAGCTGATTTAATAAATTTACATAAACATTTTGTAATCACTACAGTAGATAAAGCCAGCAATAATTATAGCTTCACATGTAAGAAATTTTATCTTGAAAACATGAAAAAAGAATTAGGTATTAAGGGTAACATATTACGTAAAAATATTTGCGGTAATTCTGTTTATGAAATTCAAAATAATCTGAATATTGATAACTTAATCGATGAACATACCAAGAAAAATATAACATTTGATATTAAACTTTCTGATAAGAACAAGTGCATTGCAAAATTATACATGTTACCTAAATTTCATAAAAGACCTTATAAATATCGCTTTATTGCCGGAGCAAAATTTGCTACCACTAAAACTCTATCAGAACAAGTCGTAAATTGCTTAAAATACATTAAAAGTACTCATTAAAATGTAAAACCTGCAAACTAAACAAACCAAAATTGGGACAAGGACAATATAAAGTCAAATTAAATTATCAAAATCGCTATGTGGAAACAACGCTTACTAAAATGAAAATTATTAAATAAAAGAACACAATCCACCACATAGGGTGTACATTACTACATGAGCAAGTTAATCTGTTTCCCAAGCAAACTAATCGCACATATAACAACGCACTATCGTCACGTTAAAGGAAGTAGTCAAGTTTGGGTAGTCCGGGACGTTCTGGCAAATTTGACTAAACTCTGCATGAATAAAGAAACTAAATGTTAAATGTCAAAATATTATTTAAAATCAAATTTGCAACATGACAAGACATTAACAATAGTACAAAATACAAATATTGATAAGATATCTATACTATTACAAAATAATATATAAAATACAGTACAGCACTCACTAACGATAGTGCTATCGGGTAGGTACCTGTAAGCATAGCATGCCTCAAGTGACCCCTATCAATAACTACCCTACAAATAACCTACATTTATAGCACAAATAAACTAAGGAAATCGCAAAAGTAAGCAATTGATACTATCGACAATGAATACATATAATATAAAGACAAATAATTGCAAAATATGAAGTAACAACAGATTTAAACAAAGAGTACTCTTTTAACAAGAACAATAAATTTAAAAAATCATCAATATTAATATTAATAATAGAAAAAGAAAAAGAAAAAGATAAACAATAAATACAGACAAAAAACAATAAATACAGACAAAAAGTAAGCAGAGGTTATACAAGAAACTTCAAGTTAAAAAGGCTTGATTAAAATTATTGATGTCAAATTTTAGAATACAGTCACAATAATTGACCCTAAAAAGATTAAATTTATGGAACAATTTACTTGCCTCAAAACCTCTGTCCACTAAGAGTCTGTATAGTAACCTAGCTCTAGCCCAAAAGTCATCTACTTTAGTGCAGATTTTACAAAATCTTATTAATTGGGAATAAAAACAATTATAAGTTATTTTACTATCGATATTACTACTAGGGAAAGGAAAGTTTATTACGTTAAAATTAAAATCATCAACTTTGTGATATACTTTAAGTATGCACTGTTCATTAACAATCTCTATATTTATATCAAGAAAATTTTCAACTTTATAATTTACGTTACATTGTGTGAGGGGAATAGAATTAGGGTAAATAAGTTTAGCAAAAAGATAAAAGATATTGTAATACCATCATGAGAAGAACTGGCATTAACTATTATTGGAGTGTTGACAATTCGTTAGAAGTTATTGATAAAATAAATACCATGCCGAAAGTTACCTCGGTACATAGCTTCGACTTTTCAACTTTGTATACCAATTTGCCTTTAGATTTAGTATATTCAGAGCTTTGCTTTATTATAGATTTGCACTTTGACAGGTTCGTTAGGAATGGTAATTATTTCATAAATGTTTATACATATTTTAATAATGCATCACTTAGCTCTACTCCCACTAGTTCTGTATATTTTGATAGAACTAAACTTAAAGATGCCCTTAAATTCCTCCTTTTCAATACTTATGTTAGATTCGGCCCGTACATTTTCAAACAAATATTAGGAATTCCTATGGGTGGAAATGCTAGCCCTTTAATTGCAGACTTATTCTTGCTTGCTTTAGAATTTAAATATATAAAAGACTTAGTTGACAGTAGCAAGAAAAATAAAATCCCAGAAAAATTAGCACTTGCTAAACTGTTAAGTAATAATAGTAGATATATTGATGATATTCTTGTTTGCAATTTGTTAAATTTTAATCAAGTTGCTAAACTTATTTACCCTAATTCTATTCCCCTCACACAATGTAACGTAAATTATAAAGTTGAAAATTTTCTTGATATAAATATAGAGATTGTTAATGAACAGTGCATACTTAAAGTATATCACAAAGTTGATGATTTTAATTTTAACGTAATAAACTTTCCTTTCCCTAGTAGTAATATCGATAGTAAAATAACTTATAATTGTTTTTATTCCCAATTAATAAGATTTTGTAAAATCTGCACTAAAGTAGATGACTTTTGGGCTAGAGCTAGGTTACTATACAGACTCTTAGTGGACAGAGGTTTTGAGGCAAGTAAATTGTTCCATAAATTTAATCTTTTTAGGGTCAATTATTGTGACTGTATTCTAAAATTTGACATCAATAATTTTAATCAAGCCTTTTTAACTTGAAGTTTCTTGTATAACCTCTGCTTACTTTTTGTCTGTATTTATTGTTTTTTGTCTGTATTTATTGTTTATCTTTTTCTTTTTCTATTATTAATATTAATATTGATGATTTTTTAAATTTATTGTTCTTGTTAAAAGAGTACTCTTTGTTTAAATCTGTTGTTACTTCATATTTTGCAATTATTTGTCTTTATATTATATGTATTCATTGTCGATAGTATCAATTGCTTACTTTTGCGATTTCCTTAGTTTATTTGTGCTATAAATGTAGGTTATTTGTAGGGTAGTTATTGATAGGGGTCACTTGAGGCATGCTATGCTTACAGGTACCTACCCGATAGCACTATCGTTAGTGAGTGCTGTACTGTATTTTATATATTATTTTGTAATAGTATAGATATCTTATCAATATTTGTATTTTGTACTATTGTTAATGTCTTGTCATGTTGCAAATTTGATTTTAAATAATATTTTGACATTTAACATTTAGTTTCTTTATTCATGCAGAGTTTAGTAAAATTTGCCAGAACGTCCCGGACTTCCCAAACTTGACTACTTTCTTTAACGTGACGATAGTGCGTTGTTATATGTGCGATTAGTTTGCTTGGGAAACAGATTAACTTGCTCATGTAGTAATGTACACCCTATGTGGTGGATTGTGTTCTTTTATTTAATAGTTTTCATTTTAGTAAGCGTTGTTTCCACATAGCGATTTTGATAATTTAATTTGACTTTATATTGTCCTTGTCCCAATTTTGGTTTGTTTAGTTTGCAAGTTTTACATTTTAATTAATACATTTGCACAATTATGAATGAAAGGATAAAATTGGGATGCATTTGAGTACATGGATGTTATTTTCACCAAATTGATTTGTCCTTATATGATTAGTTTTATATTTTCATATGAGTTGGTTTCCCTTATACAGTCCTTTTTTTTTTTTTTTTTTTTTTTTTTTTTAAATCAAGTTGTTTTTTCCTTCCCTTATTCCTTTCTGTAAACAATACCTATGAAAAATATCATGGGTCTTTAGGGAAAAAATATGTAACATTGTGGGCTATAGCATTAGTAGCCTACAAACAAAGAAAAAGACCCACTGGGGCTTACTGACAACTGTACAAGATTATGAGTCATGGCAAAGTATATTACTAAGAAGGTTTTATGTGTGGGGTGCCAGGTCCCCATATTCTCCACTGTCAAGGCCCAATATAAACACTGCAATGTAATATAATAACTTAATGCAGTATTATAACAGATGACAAATAAAACACTGGGAATTAGAGCTTAATTACAGATGAGAAAGAAAAAAAACACACACACACACACACACACACACAGATCCAATACATTCCTATCTATCTGTTGCCACATGACTTGATCCCTGAGGGGATGTCAACGATTGAATCGCTTCCTTGCTCCTCTGTCACCCGTCAACCGGCGCCATTCCTCCCACCCAACTCCAGTTTCAATTTCTGTATACAGTATACATCTCAACTCCATCCCTCCACAGATAGAATAGAAAATATACTAATATCTACCTTTATGGGTGGATGGGACTCGTTAGCCTTGGTCGGCAACTCATCTAGGGGAGACAACCTTATACAAATCCGGGTGGATGGGACTCGTCAGCCTTGGTTGGCAACCTGTCTAGGGGACTAAACCTGATACAAATCCGTACTGCTTACCTAAGGGTAAGGCAGGTTAGTGGATGGATTAGCTGAACACCACTGTAGAAAAATAGTGCTAACAAGATACACAGAGGGCCTCGGAGTTGGACGGATCCTAAATTGAGTGGTCAATCCTGTAAGTCCTTCACTAAACTGGCTCGGGTTGTCCCTCTCACAGGGAATAGGTCCGCTTGGGGGCATTCTGTGTATGGCCACCCTCGTAAGGGGAGTAAGGCGTCCGGCAATAGATAGATAGATAGATACATTTATTTTTACATTATTCTTTTACATGCAGTTTGGGAGAAGGGGAGTGCACCTGATGACTGGAAGACAGGCATTGTCGGGAATTTAGATAAAGAGGTTAAATTGCATATCACTGGTACATGAAAATATCCCAACAAATAGTTATAATATAATTACCAACGAAGTATTCGATGGGTGTAATCCAGTCCCCCACACACGGCTAATTCAATTGCATGACATGTAGGAATGTTCACATAATACAATATTGATACAATGAACTTAGCTTAGAGGACTGGTGATGTAGGACTGTTGATATAGATTAGTAATTGTAGCACATGGTGAACTATGGGTTGAGTCAGAGCCGGGGGGGGGGGAAGTTGTTGGCTGTATGGTGTTGATTGAGAGACTAAAGGACCGGCGTCCGATCGCTTCGCGAAATTACATATGGCTGCCGGCTCATAATAATTATAACCCATAACTTGGTTTCATGATACATCTAGAGCTGATTTAGATATTTATACATTACAGTTAATATTTAACCTACACTTAATAATAAACTACAATACACAAAGAACTAGCCGAAATCGTACATGCGATACGATACCGCCAAATTCAAATACCCTATTGGACCTAAAACTGTCGGGATCATTACCCTATTCCTGACGGGCATAATAGTCCCCCTATATAAGGGTAGAGGGGAAAGAGGAGTATGTGGTAACCACCGAGGAATATGTGTTCTAAGCGTAGTAGGGAAGGTTTCCAAGTGTTTGTTCCTGATTCAAACTACTGTATCTATCTATCGCCTGACGCCGTGATCCCCGAAGGGGTGACCACGAACGAAACACCCCCATGCACCTCTGTCCCTAGTCAGTCGACGCCCCTCCTCCCAACCAGCACCGCCTTCATTCATATACTTCTTCACTCCATCCTTCCACCTCTCTCTCGGTTTACCTCTCCCTCTGTCCTTCCACCTCGCTCTCGTACACCCTCTTAGTCATTCTCTCGCTTCCCATACGTTCCATAAAAGCGGTGCTGGATGGGAGGGGCGTCAACTGACTGGAGACATAGGTGCATGGGGGCTTTTCGTTCGTGGCCACCCTTTCGGGGATCACGGCGTCCGGCAATAGATAGATAGATACATAGACCCTATTTTAGCAAAAACAGAATTTTCTTCACTACATGTACTATATATGTGATGATGGGCACTACTTACCAAATTGTGTTTACCGTAATCTATTTTATTAACTTTTCAGAGTTTTTAAATTTTAGCATGGAAACTCTATTTTGAAAATATGTAAATTGTTTCAGCTTCGAGAGAGTGAGGTGTACATGAAGCAAATGTCCACGCTGGGAGCACTGGAGGAGAAGTTTTCTCGTTTGTGGACACAATGTCAGCGCTGCCAGGGATCCATACATGAAGAAGTCATCTGTACCAGGTATTTCAGCCAT
>JBAKBP010006973.1:51170-104794 GCA_037953745.1 Lithodes maja
CCTTAACTGGGAATGTATTGCGTGAAATGCATGTTAAGTGTTTTTATGTATCGTTGGAATGGCTGTGGATGTTAGTCCATGAGCCAGGCCAGATATCGGTACCACCTGGGGTGACTAAACACGAATGGTACTAAAATGTTTATAGAGTGACTGTAAGTACATTAAGATATGATAGCCTTCTCGCACTGGTAGCTTAGTCTAATTTTTTTGATGCAATAGGGGCGCTACCCAAAAATAAAGATTTTTAGCGTGACGCTCGGCGTTTTCCTCATTTTCTTTAAAATCCATCACACAATCATCGCGAAACTTTGAACACCTATGTAGAATTATATTCTCTACCAGAGTTGTTCCTAGGTATTTTTCAAATTTCCTCATATTTCGGAATATACTCTATATTTTGGGTATTTTCCTCTAAATCTAGAATAAATCCTTAAATATGGGGAACATTGAAAAATATATTCTAACAGCTCTTGTAGCTTATTTGATTCTCTACAAGAATTATTCCGATGTGTATTTCAAGTTTCTCCATATTTAGGGGTTTATTTCATATTTGGGGATTTTTGGTTATATTTTGGGGATAATTTATTATTGGAAGGAGCAAACATATGTAGAGTGGTTTCCATGTAATGTGTTTGTTTGTTCATGGTTTAATGGTGATATTTTTTGCAGGTGTGTGTCGACTGTTTGACGGCAGGATGGAACCATCTGCGAGGAAGAGAGCACGGATCGACTGTATCATCCACTGCTCTGATGATGACAGCGATGCTCTGGTGTCACCACAGGATTTGGACTCCTGGAACACATTGCTCAGGGCTGCAGAAATCAGGCAGCATGATCCAGTCCTGGAAGCAGCCAAGGGCCTTGAAGAAGGAGGAATACCACACATACATTATCACCGTAAATGTCGTAGTCTCTTTACAATGAAGAAGTCACTGGATTCTATCCTTGCCAAGGGTGTCAAGATAGAATCAGCAAGCGTCGACCCCAGGAGGAGGGCATCAAGGGATGCCCCTAGTACTAGCAGGGTGTATGCCAAAGGATGTATCTTCTGCGAGAAGTCAAGCAAGTACATAAAAACAACAAAGACAAGGGAGCCACTCATACAGTGTGTTGAGCTACGAGCAGATGAGAAGATTCGCAGAGCAGCAATAAGGAAACTCAACCAGAGAATCCTTGGTTTAGTTAGCAGAGACCTTGTTGCTGCAGAGGGTCACTACCACAAGTCGTGCTACAAACTCTTCACAAAAGATGATTTCCCAGCGGCCGCCAGGTCGGGTGCAGGTGAAAATCAGGAAGAAAGCGAGGAAGCACGCTACGAAGAGGTTGAGACAGAAGCCCTCGAGGAACTCTGCTTGTATATAAGGACCAAATTATTCCCCAACCCAGAGGTACTGCCTATGACAAACCTCACATCTAGGCTTGAGAGATCCATGATGTCCCGTGGTATTATCCAACTGAAACCAGCGACAAAGAAACATGTTCGCCGAAAGATTGAAACCGAGTTTGGAGAATCACTACGCTTTGTCCCAGATGAGAAAGGAAAGCTTCTAATCTATCCACGCAGCCTCTCAATGGACGACCTTGCCCGGCAAGCACACAAAATGGCAAAAGACCTGCAAGAAGCAAGAGCAGCTAACTCTGAAGATGTCTTAACCAAAGCAGGAATGCAGCTGAGGAATGAGATCAATAAACAAGATGTGAGTCAGCCATGGCCTCCCGATACAGATCAGAATGTCATTCCTGCAGCAGTCACTCAATTCCTGCACACCCTGCTGACAGGAGAGTGTGAGTGTGAAACTCCCTCTGAAAGAGCTCAACGTCTTGCCACTTCCTTTGGCAGTGACTTGGTCTTTGCTGTTACCAGTGGCAAGACAAAACCACCCAAGCACGTACTGCTGACCAATGCTGTAAAGTCTTTGACAGGAAACACAGAACTGATCCGAACTCTGAATCGTCTTGGTCACTGTGTGTCTTACTCAATGTTTGAGGAGATCGATACAGCCCTTTGTATCCAGAAGCTGGAATGCTCAAAGGATGACATTCCACTGCCAGCAAACATCTACCCTGGTGTGTTCACAACCCTGGCCTGGGATAACATTGACCGACTTGAAGAGACCCTAAGTGGAGCAGGTACTTCTCATAGAGTCAATGGCATTGCTGTCCAGTCCAAGGTTGCAGGCTCTGTGCCAGAGAAAGTCCTGCCAGAGATTACCAAGTCCAAGATAAGAAGCATCACTCAGACATCATCAATGCTGCCAATATACAATGTTGGGCGGCGGGCAGGGCCACCTAGGATTGAGACTGCGTATGTCGACACTACCAAGGAAGTCCAGGATTCAAAGACAAAGAACCATATCTGGCTTCTTACTCGAATGTCAGACCATGAGGACCAGTCCATCAGCAGTTGGACTGGGTTCAACATCAAAATGCGCAGAGACATTGCAGTGGTTCAGGACACTGTAAGCTACCTGCCCACTATCAATGCTCCCGCAACAGAAATGTCCACCGTTAATGAAATCTTGGAACAAACGCATGCTATCATGCAGTCCTTACAGCTTAACAAGATTGTGTGCATGTTTGATCAAGCACTCTATGCCAAAGCTGCCGAAGTTATCTGGAAACAAGAGAAGTTCAAGAACATTATCATCAGGATGGGCGTCTTCCACACAATCTGTAATCTCATCTCCACCATAGGAAAGAGGTTTCAAGATGCAGGTCTTAGAGATCTGTGTGTGGAATCAGGTATCATCGCAGAAGGATCAGTGTCAGGAGTGATGAACGGCAAGAGGTACAACAGAGCAGTGAGACTACACAAGCTCGTGTATGAAGCACTGATGAGGCTTGCATGGAAAGGCTTCCTTTCATGGCTAGAAGAAAACCATTCAAGGGACATACACCATCTAGATGAAACACTGAAGGACATCAACAGCTTTCACAGCAATGTGTCTCAGGGACTCTTTCAAGAGCTGATGGAGAGTGAATCATGCACACATATCATGAAGCTTTTCCAAGTTTATCTTGAGACCCTCAGAGATGAACACAACCTCTCAGCATTCTGGATGTCATACCTGGACATGGTTGAGATCATGCTGGACTTAATTCGAGCCTCCAGAGAAGGCAACTGGATGCTCCACCTAGGAGCAATCCGACAGATGATACCGTGGTGTTTTGCCTATGACAAAGTGAACTATGCCCGGTTCCTAACCTACTACTATGCCTTGATGTCTCGACTGCCCATTGAACACCCAGAGGTCCATGAACACTTCATGCAAGGTGGCTTTTCGGTCCAGATCGGTAGCAAGAATTCCTTTGGACGGATCCCTGTGGACCAGACAATCGAAGAGACGATCAACAAAGACACCCAGACACCAGGGGGCACAAAAGGCTTCAGCCTGAAAGGCGGAGCTGTCGCCAGGTACTACCTGACATCGGAGTATCGCAGCAGGTACTTAAGGCAGCTCAGGACTATGGTAGTAGGCCAAAAGTATACTGACTTCAGCCACCCAGACCTACAGATGGCCAGGATTAGAAGAGATGAGGCCGATGTCCAATCTTTAGTTCAACTGATGGAGACCAGCTGGTTGAACCCCTTCAACGCAGAGCAAGAAGATCTTGTCAGTTTGTCAACTGCGACTATGGCACCACCAGAAGTTGTCAAAGACCTTCTAGGGGCCTACAGAATAGGAGAGGATGCATATCAAGCCTTCAAGGAAGAGCGCCTGGAGATCGATACGCCAACTATACAGTTTCATGACACGATGACGAAGACGAAACTGAGAACGTTCACTAACATCAGAATGAAGCCACGCTCACAATACCATGCCAAGGAGGCTATCTTAAAGGCTGACAGGAACCTATTTGGCCAGATGATCCTTGTTGCCGAGAACAGAAAGCTCAAAATGAGTGATGTCTTGGCTCATCCCCTTGGGCCTTTGCCTTGGGCACTTGCCAGCGGTGATGGGTCTCTCCGCAAGACCAACAAGGCTGCCCTAGCAAAGGAGTTAGAGAGGAATGTTTCTCCTGCAGAAGTGATACCCGAGCCCTCTGCTACCATAATTGATGGGATGAGCCTGGTCCACAAACTGAAGGGAAACGACAAAACTTTTTCACAGCTTGCAGGTACAGCACTGAGTCACGCTGTTCATGAAGGTGCTAAGAGCAGGCGCATTGATGTTGTGTTTGATATCTACAAGGAGACATCCATCAAGGATGCAGAACGAGCCAAAAGAAGTGCAGGCACAGGAATTCATTTCAAGAACATTCAACCTGGGCACAACATCCAGCAGTGGAGAAAGTTACTCGGTAGTTCCTCCAACAAGGCAAGTCTTATCAAGTTCTTGGTAGAAGAATGGAAGGCACCACAGCACAGGGAGAAGCTCAAGGACAAGGAGCTGTATGTCACATGTGAGCAGCGCTGCTTCAAGATCACCAAAGAGCAGTGGGAAGAGGCTCCTGAGCTTAAGTCAACTCAAGAAGAAGCAGACACACGCCTTCTTCTCCATGCACTTCATGCAGCAGAATCTGGGAACAAGTCTGTCATCATCACTGCAGAAGATACAGACGTCATGGTGTTGTGTCTTGGCATGTGCCACAAGATCCCATCCCATCTGTTCCAGAAGTGCGGGACGAAGAACCGGACAAGATTCCTGGATATCACCACACTGAGCCGCACACTGGGAGGCAGCGTGTGTGATTCATTGATTGGTATGCATGCCTTTACAGGCTGTGATACCGTCAGTGCATTCGCTGGCCGAGGGAAGATGACGACACTCAAGCAGGTGAAGATGGACAAGACATACCAGGATGCTTTTCACGAACTTGGACGCTCATGGGAAGTGTCTCCTGAACTCTTTGAGAAGCTACAGGAAATCACCTGCCACATGTACCTACCATCTACCCACACAACTAAGGTAAACAAGCTTCGGTATGAGCTGTTCTGTGCAAGACGTGGAGAGGTAGAGTCAAGTCAACTCCCTCCTTGTGAGGACTGCCTCTTCATGCATGCACTGCGTGCAAACTACCAGGCTGCGATCTGGAGGAGAAGTCTTCAGAGCCAGCCATTTGTTGCGAACCCAACAGACTGCGGTTGGATGACAGATGAGGACGGTAAGCTTGCCGTCAACTGGATGCGAGGCTCACCAGCACCAGATGCTGTTATGCAGCTACTGTCTTGCAAGTGTGTGCGGTCATGCGAACTCCCTAAGTGTACTTGCCTCAGCAATGGTCTAAAATGCACGGACATGTGCAGGTTACAGACATGTCAGAACACGGCTATTGAAGAAGAGCCGGTGGCACAACAGTCAGATTCTGAGTCTGATGTAGATGATATTTAGGAGTAGTAATTTGCCATAATAGTATGTACAAGCCCATGGCATGCTTAGTGTGTATTTACAGGACTTGTATTAAATGTGACAATTACTATATGCATTTTGTTGACATTTAGGCATTCCTGTCCCCAAATTTGACATTTTAAAAAAAATCGGAATTTTCGGTAGGGTATGTCTATTCAAGAAGTGATAACGACCATTAAGCTACCAATGTGCAAGGGCTATCATATCAAAACATAAACTAGAGACATGTAGCAAGCTAAAAAACACCTAAGAGAATTAGTCACCCCGGGTGGTACCGATATCCCAAAATTCGGGTCTTGGCTCATGGACTATGTGTGTGTAGTCTGTATTTTAGCCAATTGGCGACATCTGGAAACGAAGGCTTAGGGTTAATCTGTATGGTACCATTCTCACTACGGTACCAGTCTCACCCGAAGGCTTAGGTTGACCAGTAGCTTAGGTGAACCATATGATACCCATCTCGCCTTGTACCATTTTTGCCAACCCCAGATGGGACGTCACAACGTCGTCCACTTATTCCAGGTACTGTACCTATTTACAGCTAGGTGAACTGAGGCTAACACATGAAAGGAGACAAGCCCAATTTGTCAACGCCCGGCCGGGGGATTGAACCCCCGATCCCTCGTGTGTGAGACGAGAGCGCTACCTACTAGGCTACGGGCTTACGGGCTGTGCTCTTGGGTGGGTGCGGTCTCCCGGATGGGGTATGTGACGGAGCCCTCCAGCTCACCTTCAACTTCCTTGGGCGGTCGGGCGAGCTCCGCCGCCTTTGAGTGCTTTGACGCCTAGGACGTTGCTGCCTGTCTACCCTGGCGGGCCCCAGTTAGGGTGAATTGAACGTCACTCTACAACGCCCTTCAACTCAAGACCAAGACCAAGAAGTAAAACATTGAAATTTGACATAGAGGAGCAAGCACAGAAGTTTCCATGTTAGAAGGCAACTCACAAGAAAGACCAACAAAGAAGACCAAACAGTGAAAATATACCAAGAAAGAGAAGCACATAGGGGGTACCGTAACAAAGGTGTTGCCCCTGACTTCATCGACTTGACCTTACCTGACAAGGCTGACAACAAAAGGAAGAAGATTAGAAGAAGGTGGTTTTTGACAGACACTTTTCCTGATGCTAAACACGGGTAATTATGTTAGGCTATTTGTAGGTTGTCAACTTGTCATATTGAAATATAACCAAAACTGGTAGCATTCAAGGAGACTACTGCAGGACTCTTCTTCTTACCTCTGACCGGGTATAGGCTATCCTAGTGTTTACTAGCCTATACCCCTTTGAAAGGACATTAGCCTAACCGGTTCAATGTTATTTTAATACCACGAATTTTGTTGATAGCCTATATTTGAAGATAAATATTGAATCTATATGCTATAAATATCATATGAAAATGTGTTTTAACCCTCGGCAAAACCTAATAAAAAGTATGGTACAGTACTAACATTTATTTTTCGTAACAAGGTTGTCAATACGGTACTTCCAGTTATCGATAGCTCTAAAGATCATATGAAAATGTGTTAAACCCTCGGAAAAACTTAATATAAAAGTATGGTATAAAATTTTAATTTTCGTAACAAGGTTGTCAATACGGTACTTTCCCGTTATCAATGTATAATCAACGCTGAAGATTGCAGAGTAAACACCGTAGACTTCATCGATTTTCTTTCACCTTCGTATAATCGATAGCCAATGTTTTTTTTTTTTTTACTAAGGGATTAGTACTCAACCAGCGGGGGTGTGGGGGCAGCAGCCCCCACCCATAATACTAGGTTAGGTTAGGTAAGGTTGTTAGGTTAGGCTAATGTCTTTCCAAATCACTATCGGGGGCGTGTCTCAACATCGATCAATAGGCCTAATGGGGAAAATAGGTTTTCCCGAGATTTCTAATTAATTGCAAACACTATATATTGATGCAAATGAACAATTTCTTTTATAAAAAACACTCGGAAAATTTGTGGTATTAACCCGGGAGCTGCGGGAAGACTCTTAAGAGTTCCCCCGGCGGACTGCGGGAAGACTCTCTGGAGTAAGTAAAACTAAAAATCAACTTTTTACATCGAAAACAAAATTTTTTTTTTATTTTTATTTTTTTTTTTTTTTATTTTTTTTTGGCCCCTGGGCCATGCAAAATCTCAGTCCTCTACCTCCCCTCCTTCCCCACTTTCCTCCTATTCCTCAGTTATCACCTATTTTCCCTATTATTCCCTTATTCTGAGGTATATTTTCGTGCTAACATTAGCGAGTTGCAAGCAGGGTGTTGTCATCACTGATGGCCATCGAGTGCAAGAGAGAGAGAGAGAGTATCGATCGACTGTGTCGCAGTGGCCTTGGGGAAAATTGGCGGGAAGCTAGCTTGCCTCACCCATACATTATACAACTCGCGGGCTATATCTCCGATTTTGACCATCCAAACGCTGTTTTCACTCGTTTTATTGTTGTTTCAGGTTAATACCTTTATAATCAACCCATAATAGGCGCATATGGATAATTATTAATGCTATTAATGGTACAATGAATATTTTAGTGACGAAAAACCTCAAATACGTCAGCACAGGGGGACGTTTTCATTTACCCCCGTGCGCACTTCAGAGGTTAAAATAACATTTTTCCGCCTAACCTAACAACCTTACCTAACCTATCCTAGTATTATAGGCCTAGGTGGGGGCTGCCGCCCCCACACTCCCGCTTTGACTTAGATTTTTTGGTGTATTTGTTCGTGAAGTGGGTAGGCCTAATTTTTAATTTGTTGATAACGAAAATGCTCCATGCGGACTAGGCTAGCCTATAGCCTAGGCCTAGGCCTATGGAGTAAAATATGGTCAATATTTATGAGTCGCACCACAGCTGGGATCTCATTTCTAATGGTAGTTTTGGGTTCCTATCATACTATGCTTCATTGCTATAGCCTAGGCTAGGCTATACTTTTTATCCACGGGATTTTTTTTTTTTTTTTTTTTTTCATTAGGCCTAGGCCTAACCTAACCAAAAAACCGGATTTTTTTTATTTTAATACCACAAATTTTCCGAGTGTTATTGTTTTGTGTTCATTTGCATCAATAAATAGTGTTTGTAATTAGGCTAGCCTAATTAGAAATCTCGGGAAAACCTATTTTCCCCATTATCGATCAATGTAAAGACACGCTCCCCCATAGTGGGGAGGGCTATGAAGATCAGGGAAATTACGGGGTAAAAGGTGTAAAAATACGATAATAAGGTTTTGACACGAAAGCTGGCTCGAGTTTTCATGAATGTGAAACCCATAAAACCCGAATTTTGAAAAAACCCGAGCCAACTTTTGACAAAAGTTGGCTCGAGTTTGTCGATTTTTCAGAGTAAAAAAACCCAGTTACCTAATTTCGAAACTTGGCTCGGGTTTTCCGTTTTTTGAAACGTCAATAGTTGGCTCGGGTTTATCGATTTGTCAGATAAAGCAAAAACAGTAACTTAATTTCTAAACTTGGCTCTGGTTTTCCGGAAAAACCGGGCCAAGTGTTTGCAAACTTTGGCTCTGGTTACCTGATTTAAAATTAAAATGTAAAACTTGCAAACTAAACAAACCAAAATTGGGACAAGGACAATATAAAGTCAAATTAAATTATCAAAATCGCTATGTGGAAACAACGCTTACTAAAATGAAAACTATTAAACAAAAGAACACAATCCACCACATAGGGTGTACATTACTACATGAGCAAGTTAATCTGTTTCCCAAGCAAACTAATCGCACATATAACAACGCACTATCGTCACGTTAAAGGAAGTAGTCAAGTTTGGGAAGTCCGGGACGTTCTGGCAAATTTTACTAAACTCTGCATGAATAAAGAAACTAAATGTTAAATGTCAAAATATTATTTTAAAATCAAATTTGCAACATGACAAGACATTAACAATAGTACAAAATACAAATATTGATAAGATATCTATACTATTACAAAATAATATATAAAATACAGTACAGCACTCACTAACGATAGTGCTATCGGGTAGGTACCTGTAAGCATAGCATGCCTCAAGTGACCCCTATCAATAACTACCCTACAAATAACCTACATTTATAGCACAAATAAACTAAGGAAATCGCAAAAGTAAGCAATTGATACTATCGACAATGAATACATATAATATAAAGACAAATAATTGCAAAATATGAAGTAACAACAGATTTAAACAAAGAGTACTCTTTTAACAAGAACAATAAATTTAAAAAATCATCAATATTAATATTAATAATAGAAAAAGAAAAAGATAAACAATAAATACAGACAAAAAACAATAAATACAGACAAAAAGTAAGCAGAGGTTATACAAGAAACTTCAAGTTAAAAAGGCTTGATTAAAATTATTGATGTCAAATTTTAGAATACAGTCACAATAATTGACCCTAAAAAGATTAAATTTATGGAACAATTTACTTGCCTCAAAACCTCTGTCCACTAAGAGTCTGCATAGTAACCTAGCTCTAGCCCAAAAGTCATCTACTTTAGTGCAGATTTTACAAAATCTTATTAATTGGGAATAAAAACAATTATAAGTTATTTTACTATCGATATTACTACTAGGGAAAGGAAAGTTTATTACGTTAAAATTAAAATCATCAACTTTGTGATATACTTTAACCCGGGAACTGCGGGAAGACTCTTTAGAGTTCGGCCGGCGGACTGCGGGAAGACTCTCTGGAGTAAGTAAAACTAAAAATCAACTTTTTACATCGAAAAAAAAAAAAAAAAAAAAAAAATTTATTTTTTTTTTTATTTTTTTTTTTGGCCCCTGGGCCATGCAAAATCTCAGTCCTCTACCTCCCCTCCTTCCCCACTTTCCTCCTATTCCTCAGTTATCACCTATTTTCCCTATTATTCCCTTATTCTGAGGTATATTTTCGTGCTAACATTAGCGAGTTGCAAGCAGGGTGTTGTCATCACTGATGGCCATCGAGTGCAAGAGAGAGAGAGAGAGTGTATCGATCGACTGTGTCTCAGTGGCCTTGGGGGAAATTGGCGGGAAAGGAGTTTGCCTCACCCATAGATTATACAACTCGCGGGCTATATCTCCGATTTTGACCATCCAAACGCTGTTTTCACTCGTTTTATTGTTGTTTCAGGTTAATACCTTTATAATCAACCCATAATAGGCGCATATGGATAATTATTAATGCTATTAATGGTACAATGAATATTTTAGTGACGAAAAACCTCAAATACGTCAGCACAGGGGGAGGTTTTCATTTACCCCCGTGCGCACTTCAGAGGTTAAGTATGCACTGTTCATTAACAATCTCTATATTTATATCAAGAAAATTTTCAACTTTATAATTTACGTTACATTGTGTGAGGGGAATAGAATTAGGGTAAATAAGTTTAGCAACTTGATTAAAATTTAACAAATTGCAAACAAGAATATCATCAATATATCTACTATTATTACTTAACAGTTTAGCAAGTGCTAATTTTTTTTGGGATTTTATTTTTCTTGCTACTGTCAACTAAGTCTTTTATATATTTAAATTCTAAAGCAAGCAAGAATAAGTCTGCAATTAAAGGGCTAGCATTTCCACCCATAGGAATTCCTAATATTTGTTTGAAAATGTACGGGCCGAATCTAACATAAGTATTGAAAAGGAGGAATTTAAGGGCATCTTTAAGTTTAGTTCTATCAAAATATACAGAACTAGTGGGAGTAGAGCTAAGTGATGCATTATTAAAATATGTATAAACATTTATGAAATAATTACCATTCCTAACGAACCTGTCAAAGTGCAAATCTATAATAAAGCAAAGCTCTGAATATACTAAATCTAAAGGCAAATTGGTATACAAAGTTGAAAAGTCGAAGCTATGTACCGAGGTAACTTTCGGCATGGTATTTATTTTATCAATAACTTCTAACGAATTGTCAACACTCCAATAATAGTTAATGCCAGTTCTTCTCATGATGGTATTACAATATCTTTTATGAGTACTTTTAATGTATTTTAAGCAATTTACGACTTGTTCTGATAGAGTTTTAGTGGTAGCAAATTTTGCTCCGGCAATAAAGCGATATTTATAAGGTCTTTTATGAAATTTAGGTAACATGTATAATTTTGCAATGCACTTGTTCTTATCAGAAAGTTTAACATCAAATGTTATATTTTTCTTGGTATGTTCATCGATTAAGTTATCAATATTCAGATTATTTTGAATTTCATAAACAGAATTACCGCAAATATTTTTACGTAATATGTTACCCTTAACCCGGCAAGCGCGATAGGCCTCACGGAAGGCTTCCTATAGGGAACGCGATAGGCCTCACGGAAGCAGGACCATAAAAAAAGCTTTCCAAAAAAAAAAAGGGCCTATCAAAAAATTTTTTTTGTCTCTAGGTGAGATAATTCCCCTCCAGTACTCATCCATGTAAATCTCACCCACCCCCCTCCCCT
This sequence comes from Lithodes maja, assembly GCA_037953745.1. Taxonomy (NCBI): domain Eukaryota; kingdom Metazoa; phylum Arthropoda; class Malacostraca; order Decapoda; family Lithodidae; genus Lithodes; species Lithodes maja. The sequence goes on from JBAKBP010006973.1 coordinate 62,943, forward strand.
CCTTCCCCACCTTATTCCCCCCTCCCTCCCCTCCTCAATTATCACCTATTTTCCCTCTTATTATCATCATTTATCGGTTATTTTTCTCTCCCGCGATAATGTAGCACAAGTGGGTTGCAGAAAAGATCGATATGTACCACACACACACCAGCCCAGACCGCCCCGCCGCCCTCAGTTACCTCACAGACAGCGAGAGAGGAGGGTTGACTGCAGCTCTCTCTCGCCTGACATTACGACCGGGTGGCCAATATCTTCGGTTTTCACCACCCAAATGCTTTTCCCACTTATTTTAGCACTCTTGAAGGTTCATATATACATCATATATGTAAAATAAAAGCATACCGAAAACAAATAATGGTCTATATTGTAAATATAACGAATTCTGTCAGAATCCAAGGCTAGAAATACACAAATAACTACCCTAGCTCCTAGGGCTATTTAGCGCTTAACAGGTTAATACCTAATTCTTTTTTCATGTTTTCAAGATAACATTTCTTACATGTGAAGCTATAATTATTGCTGGCTTTATCTACTGTAGTGATTACAAAATGTTTATGTAAATTTATTAAATCAGCTTTAAGCTTATTATAATTATAGTCTATAAAATCGGAAAGATTAAATTCATTTTTAAGCGAGAAATTTTTATTTCTAATTAACTTAATTAATAATTTAGACCATGCTTCTAGTTCTCTCTCATCGCAGCACGCAATTTTTAACAATTTATCTTTTAATTTATTGACTGAAAAAACAATATCTTTTAAAATTATGTCCCATGTTACTTTATTACTCCCTATTCTAAATTTAAACCCTTTACGACATAGCTCCGCTAATTTGTCGTTTGCAAAATGTTTAACTAGTTCTACATCACCTGTTAATATGTGACATATCGGACTATAAATGAACTTTGCTAGTGCATCACGTTTGCTAGCTGGCATATCCATGACTCTTTCACACACGCATTTATTATTATTGAAAATATCATTATCTGAAAGATTTCCTAAAACTTTATTATAATTACAAATAATAGACCCAACAGGTCGTTCATATGAATACACTATTAATGGTTTGAAATCTTTACAACCATCTGGTAACATGGACTTAACTTTCTTTGAATTAATAAGACTGTTAACATTAATTTTGTCTAAAATTTTAGAGGAATAATTTAAAGTGGACATGACTTTATCTTTAATACGGTTATCTTTGGATTTCTTAGAATTCGCTCTAATATATCCCATAAAAGCAAAGACTATATTCTTAAATTTATTTGTGAAATTATGTTTATTGTTTAGAATATTTTCTATAAAAGGAGCAAAACTTTTCTTTTGTAGGCCTTTCAATGAATCTTTTAATTTTTTAATTCCGAAATTTCGATATAATGAATATAAATTATTAACAATAATTTTAATATCAGACCTGTTTTTCTTTTTATTAAATGTATTTAGTCTTCTATTACCGTGTCTACCAGGTCTTCTGTTTAAAACAGGGAAGTTAAAATATGGGTTATTAAAATAGTTTTTTAATAAATCTTTATACAAAATGTTGCCTACATTTTTTATTTGATTGTTAAGTCCAAATGGATAGATGGTCATTAATTTTCAATCCAATAATTTTCTCTATCCAAAACATTTTGATTACTTTGAATAATTTCTATAATTTTGTATTTACAATCAAATTTAGTACAATCTGTGTTAAAATGCTTATATAGAAGAATCTTGGAGTCGATGCCGTTCTTAATTCCTGATCTATGCCCGTAGGCTCTTTCTCTTAAACATTGCTCCGTCTTTCCAACATATTGTATACCACATTTATCACAGGTTATTAAATAGATAACATTCTTTACTTTACATGGAGATGTTACATTAACATTGTGAGAGTAAAAAAAAAACAGGGTAATTACATGGAATAGGATCGCAACCTTATTTTTCACGTTTCCTCCAGAATTTGAGAAATGAGTGTTTTCATGGTCTTAGTTATAATTTTGACATTACCCTAACCTAACCACCTAACCTAACCACCTAACCTAACCACCTAACCTAACCTGAGGGCTGCCGCCCCCAGACCCCCGCACAGTTAGCATGGTTCTTCTTTTCCCTTTGTTAAAATAATGAAAAAGCCTGACAAAAACAAAAACAAATTGCGTAATTGGGTACCGTACCTTATTGAGAAGATGTGGAGGGAGTAGGTGGTGAGGAGGTGCGTCGGCGTGTACGGTGCGAAGGTCGGCCACTTCAAGGTCTGGCAGGGCGACCGGCATGCATTTGTGATGAGGTCGATGTACCAGGCAACGGAGAGGATTGGGCAGAGTCAGGACGGGACCGTTTTCGTGAAGGAGAGCTTGGAGCACTGGGTTGAGGGTGTGATGGGTCAACATCCGAAGGCGTGGGTGCTTCAAAATCCTCCGAGTCGTCGAAATATGAATCAGGAGATTCAAGGTCAGAGTCAGTAGGCTGAGGCTGAGGGGGAGACGTGTCTGACTGCGGAGGGTATAGCTTAGCAGCCTCAACCAGAAAATAGTGGAGAGCTCGTCGACAGCTGTAGGATTTCAGGAATAAATATCTGGCAAGGTACTGCTTTAAGAAGTGTGGACGAATGCCAGGCTTCTTGATGTATTCCTTGACATCCCTCCACAGCCGCTCGACAGTCTGGGTGTGGATGTCCTTCTTTTCTGGATTGGTGAAGTTCAGCTTGTGGTTGACAGTGCCGTGTTCATATCCATATTCACTGATGGCGTTGTAGGCCTTCCAGCAATCAGAGTACTGTATATTATGGAACCGGGCAAAATGTACTGATTAATGATAGGTAGCAGCACGTCTCGATTGCGTGGGAGAGGGTCGAAGTTGTCGTCGATTAGCGGCACCACAAAGCGTTTGCCACACACACGCTCAATCCCCCCAAACAACCAATACTGTTTTTTTCTCAGTTCTCGTCCCACGTAAAATTTGGCCTTGACAATGAACGTTTCGTCGATTTCAACGACAATGTTTAGGCCACCAACAGGTTTCTGTTCAACAAACCAGGCACTTGTCACCTCTGAACAGAACGATCTCCAGTCAACGCTTGTTTTGCTAGTTATATCAAGATTTAGAACCGGCTCCCAATGTTGAAAGTTTTTATTGAGCCACAAATTAATATAACCTATTATCTGCCAAGGTTCTAAATGGGCATTATCGAGGAAGGTCCCTTTTCTATGGGCAGTTGTAAAGCCACAATTCCGGCGTGTCGTCGTCTTCTTTAAAAACCAATATTCCGGACATCGCCACTCATTCCTATCCTCATAAAAATAACACTCATGGCCACATCGTCGACAAGTGACAGCAGTAGGTAAGCAACCGTGTTCAGTAAATAATTTTAGAGCTGCAGTATTGTTCCGTGTCGTATCAATTATTATTGAATGAGGCAGAAGAGCACAGCCTTTACACGCACCTGTCATGACTATACTGACCACCGGCTTCAAGGTATTGGGGGGGGGGGGGGGGTGAGATGGTTGTTTGTGATTGGATCACTGCAATGACGTAACTTCATATTACAGGTGAGTGATTGAATCCTGCTTATATACGTGACGATAACCTATGACGTATAATGGCGTGTTCATACAAAACACCAATAAGAAGCCAGAAGTATCTCGTGACGTTATGCAGAAGGGGTGGGAAATAAGAACCATTATTTCTAATGAGGATTGGCAGGTGGGGTAATTCTGTATAACTACAACTCCTGTTATTTTAGGTTTTATTTATTTTCTTTTTGTATTATAATGCTTTGTAAGTGTGTATTTTATTATTAGAGAGTGTGGCAAGCACTTTTTATTAGCATTTACATTGTTAATTGTAATTCAGATACACCAACAATCTAGGAGTTGACTTGATATAGTCAAGTTTGAAAAGACATTAGCCTAACCTAACAACCTTACCTAACCTATCCTAGTACTGTATTATGAGTGGGGGCTGCCGCCCCCACACCCCCGCTGATTGGGTATTAAAACTATAAAAATTTGATGGGATAAAGTCTATGGTGTTTACTCTGCAATCTTCAGCTTTGGCTGTCGATAATAGTAAAGTGCCAATAAAAATGTAGACTTCTTGTAGGTGAAGCTCCACTCTGATTGGCTACTAAACATTGGGGAGGAGCCTCCAATGTAAATAAAGTGTCCTGGACTGGCTATACAAAAATAACTGATAATATTATAGGGGAGTGAAAATCAAATTGACAAAATAAAAAAAGTAGCACTTATCCGCACATCAGTAAGGTCCCCTGAGTAAGGTAGGAGCAAAAAAAAAAAATTCCATGAGACAGGAATCCCGTAATCGAGGAGTAGTTGTTCTGCAGAATAGCCGCAGGGGGCGTTATATTCGACTGACAGGTTGATAGAAAGAGCTCTCGAGTAAAAAAAAAATGGCTGGCACGAACGGCGCGCCGTCTATAGGAGATTTTTGACAACCTTGTTACCAAAAAAAACATTTCAGTACCGTAATTTTTTATTACGTTTTGCCGAGGGTTAAAACACATTTAACCCTCTGGTGATGGGCTGGTCTATCAGAGTGAGAACTGAGTGATCTCTGCCATACCCATAGCTTACTCTGACTGTTCCTTTTACTTATATATTTTCTAGATCTCGAGTGACGGCGTCTCTTCCGTGGATTGACCTCCCAATCTACCAAGATTGGAAGCCAAAGCGTCACATTTTTCCCTTGCCCCTCAACTTTCTCTTCATAATTGCTGAGGGGCACAGGGCCCTGGGTGGGGCTTTGGTTTCCCGGGCGTTTCCGCACCCTCCTCAGCTCCCCGCCATGGAGTGGCTTCGGTCACCCAGGCTTTATTATGGTCGGCATGGAGGGTTCTGTGGGGGCGCTCGGATATGGCCTTGGCCGTGCTCGGAGCCTTGGGGCTGTTCGGCCAGGCAGCTTGGGGAACAACAACAACAACACATTTTCATATGATCTTTAAAGCATATACATGACATATTTATCTTCGGATATATCAAACAAATTTGTGGTATTAAAATAACATTAAACCAAAAAACCTAACCTAACCTAACCTAAATGTATTTGGGGGCTATTAGGTTAGGTTAGGTTAGGTTAGGTTAGGTTAGGTTAGGTTAGGTTAGGTTAGGTTAGGTTAGGTTAGGTTAGGTTAATGCTAAAAAAGACAAATAGGGCCTAAGCCAAGAAAAATAAAAAAATTCCCGTGGATAAAAAGTATATAGCAATGAAGCATAGAATGATAGGAACCCAAAACTACCATTAGAAATGAGATCCCAGCTGTGGTGCGACTCGTAAATATTGACCAAAAATATGGCGAATCTATTGGTGCCTATTTTCACTAATAAATTGTTTCTCATAACGTCGCACTAGTGTCCTTGAATATTATCCCGAAACTTGAATACTTGAATACTTGAAGATGTCTAGAGGTCGAGGCCTCACAGCCATGGTGCTCCACCGCTGCGCCCCAGTCCTGCGTCCCTTTTCTTGAGGTCCAGCTGGTCCGGGATAGAATTTGATGCCGCTCTGCAGAGCTGGGTGTATCCCAAGACTGGAGGCTCGTCCGGGATATTTCTAAGAAAAATTTCCAGTTTGGTCTGTAACTTTTCTACTGGGCAGTCAGTGAGATTTCTTAGTTCCTTTGGTAGGCAGTTGAAAAGTTTTGCTCCATTGATGCTGAAGCTGGCTCCTAAGGGGGTCTTTACTCTTTGGGGTGCCTGGCTGGGTAGTGTCCTCCTTTCACACTGCCGTTCAGTATGGTCAGTATAGTGTGGCACTATGCCTGCAGATTCAGATGGATTTGGCACCAGTCCTTCTAAAATCTTCCACACATATATTGCGATGTATCTTTCTCTTCGTCTTTGTTGCGAATACATTTTGAGGCTTTTTAGTCTGCTCCAGTAGTTTGCTTCTTTCAGTCTTCTGATTTGGCGTGTGTAACAACGTTGGACTTCTTCCAGTGCCTAACTAGCCTACTATTAATTTTCCCATGGATTTTTCTTTTTGGTTTTAGGTAGTTTTCATCATTATACAGTAGTTGATATTAGTTACAATCCCCGGCAAACTTTATTTCTCCCATTATCCAACGATCTTAAAACACTCGGATGCAAGTAATTTTCAGAGTAGGCCTAGGCCTAAATAGCCTAGGCCTATACAAATGGGTAAAAATTGAAGAGACCCCGGACAGCATTTTTACTAGTTAATTTCATTTTTTTATTTATTTGTCTTTGATATACAGTGTTGCACTGTTGTTTAATACCAAGGACCATCGCATTTTAGTATTTTCAACATTAGCCTAACCTAACCTAACCGACGGTCTAAACCCAGCTCACGTTCCCTGTTTATGGGTGCGCGACGGTCTAAACCCAGCTCACGTTCCCTGTTTAGGCCTATGGGTGAACAATCCAACAGTTTCTCGTATTTCACTTATAGTGAATTTGCGACGGTAATTATATGTACACCAACTGTACAACAAAGTATCGTCCATGAAACTTCTAGAACACTGATAATTATCGATGGGGGTTAATATACAGGAGACGCAAAAACGTGTTTTTCAGGTAATTTTTTTTTTTTTTTTGGTGTTTTAGTCGAATCTAGTGATGAAATTGAATGGGAATTAAGCATTTACCCATTATCCATCAATCTAAAGACACGCCCCCCCCGATAGTGGGGAGGGCTATGAAGATCAGGGAAATTGAGGGGTAAAAAGCGTATAGAACACGATAATACACATTTGTAACCAAAATTTGGCTCTGGTTTTGTCAATTTCCAGACCCATAAAACCTGACTTTTTGAAATCCCGAGCCAAGTTTTGACGAAACTTGGCTCGGATTTAACTACTTTAAAAATGAAAATAACACAGTAACCTTATTAAAATGTTGGCTCGGGTTTTGTACATTTCCATACAACCGGACATTTTGAAAACACGAGCCAAGTTTTGACGAACTTGACTCGTATTTTACTAATTTTCCTGTTAAAATTACACAGTAACCCTAATAAAATCTTTGTTTGGGTTTTCATAGGGTTAACATTAGCCTAACCTAACGAAGTAAGAATGGGGTTAACATTAGCCTAACCTAACAACCTTACCTAACCTAACCTAGTAAGAATGGGGTTAACATTAGCCTAACCTAACAACCTTACCTAACCTAACCTAGTAAGAATGGGGTTAACATTAGCCTAACCTAACAACCTTACCTAACCTAACCTAGTAAGAATGGGGTTAACATTAGCCTAACCTAACAACCCAACCTAACCTAACAACCCAACCTAACCTAACCTAGACCTAGTACGTGGGATACAAAACTAGCCCTTGCATGCCAGCTACTGTGGGTGCATAGTATACCCAGTACGTTGGATACAAAACTAGCCCTTGCATGCCAGCTACTGTGGGTGCATAGTATACCCAGTACGTTGGATACAAAACTAGCCCTTGCATGCCAGCTACTTTGGGTGCATAGTATACCCAGTACGTTGGATACAAAACTAGCCCTTGCATGCCAGCTACTGTGGGTGCATAGTATACCCAGTACGTTGGATACAAAACTAGCCCTTGCATGCCAGCTACTGTGGGTGCATAGTATACCCAGTACGTTGGATACAAAACTAGCCCTTGCATGCCAGCTACTGTGGGTGCATAGTATACCCAGTACGTTGGATACAAAACTAGCCCTTGCATGCCAGCTACTGTGGGTGCATAGTATACCCAGTACGTTGGATACAAAACTAGCCCTTGCATGCCAGCTACTGTGGGTGCATAGTATACCCAGTACGTTGGATACAAAACTAGCCCTTGCATGCCAGCTACTTTGGGTGCATAGTATACCCAGTACGTTGGATACAAAACTAGCCCTTGCATGCCAGCTACTATGGGTGCATAGTATACCCAGTACGTTGGATACAAAACTAGCCCTTGCATGCCAGCTACTGTGGGTGCATAGTACCCAGTACGTGGAATACAAAACTAGCCCTTGCATACCAGCTACTGTGGGTGCATAGTACCCAGTACGTGGAATACAAAACTAGCCCTTGCATACCAGCTACTGTGGGTGCATAGTACCCAGTACGTGGAATACAAAACTAGCCCTTGCATACCAGCTACTGTGGGTGCATAGTACCCAGTACGTGGAATACAAAACTAACCCTTGCATACCAGCTACTGTGGGTGCATAGTACCCAGTACGTGGGATACAAAACTAGCCCTTGCATACCAGCTACTGTGGGTGCATAGTACCCAGTATGTGGAATACAAAACTAGCCCTTGCATGCCAGCTACTGTGGGTACATAGTACCCAGTACGTGGAATACAAAACTAGCCCTTGCATGCCAGCTACTGTGGGTGCATAGTACCCAGTACGTGGGATACAAAACTAGTCCTTGCATGCCAGCTACTGAGGGTTCAAAGTACCCAGTACGTGGGATACAAAACTAGCCCTTGCATGCCAGCTACTGTGGGTGCATAGTACCCAGTACATGGAATACAAAACTAACCCTTGCATACCAGCTACTGTGGGTGCATAGTACCCAGTACGTGGGATACAAAACTAGCCCTTGCATACCAGCTACTGTGGGTGCATAGTACCCAGTACGTGGAATACAAAACTAGCCCTTGCATGCCAGCTACTGTGGGTGCATAGTACCCAGTACGTGGAATAAAAAACTAGCCCTTGCATGCCAGCTACTGTGGGTGCATAGTACCCAGTACGTGGGATACAAAACTAGCCCTTGCATGCCAGCTACTGAGGGTTCAAAGTACCCAGTACGTGGGATACAAAACTAGCCCTTGCATGCCAGCTACTGTGGGTGCATAGTACCCAGTACATGGAATACAAAACTAGCCCTTGCATACCAGCTACTGTGGGTGCATAGTACCCAGTATGTGGAATACAAAACTAGCCCTTGCATGCCAGCTACTGTGGGTGCATAGTACCCAGTACGTGGGATACAAAACTAGCCCTTGCATGCCAGCTACTGAGGGTTCAAAGTACCCAGTACGTGGGATACAAAACTAGCCCTTGCATGCCAGTTTAAACCTATGCGAAAAAATCTTTTACTTTGTTACTTTGCATTAAGATTCCCGAACTAGCTGTGGTCCGGCTCCTTTATATTGTCCCAACCAACCAACTAACCTAATGAACAGAGGAGGTACTGGGTTGAGGGTCCTTGGCTTGAGTGGCTGCCTGGCTGGAGGCTCGATCACCACTCATCTTGGTCAATAGCTGGTGGATTTTTGTTTCAAATTTTTCCATGTCAAAAACTGTATGTGCATTTCAAAACCAGCTGTATTTGGAACACTGGTTATTGCACTTTGGACAGTTTACACTTATTGGAAGGCGAAAATGTCTTAAGCAGCCTCATTGTTTTTAAAGACGGTGGAAAAAGCTTTGATCGGCTACCCACACCCTCTACACAAGCTGGCCAGAGTCAAACTGATTGTTTATATCCCGGGCCACCTGTCTTACAAATCATGGCATCACCTGATTGGTCGATAGACATCACGTGTCAGTGAACTCGAGTACTCTTGGCATGAATTAGGTAGGGTGATTACTTTCGCCACGGTGTAGTTCATTGCATTCGCCACCAGATGTCTCAGTTGTTGACTGAGAGGCACGTAAAAGAGGTCTCCCAAAAGAAGAAGTGTAAACAAACCCTTAAAACGTAAATATCCATATAATATGTATCGGAGACAGAGGGTACTGGTGAATGGAATAGGCTCGGGGTGGAGGGAAATTACAAGTGGGGTACCTCAGGGATCTGTGTTGGGACCACTACTGCGTAAAGCTCAGGTCACACATACACATTCTAACGTCCCGTCCGGCCCCGACCTCTTAATAAAAAGCGCCTAGGCGGCGTCCTTTTTATGCATGCATAAAATGGTCCGTGTGGGTCGGGGCAACTGCCAGAGAACGAGTTATGCCGGGACACCCACGGGACATACACGGACACACACAGAAGTTATTTTCTTGGTCGGGGACGGACGGGACGTTAGAACGTGTATGTGTGACCCGAGCTTTATATTTATCAACGACTTACCTGAAGTTATAACCAATGGAAGTGAGATATACCTGTATGCGGATGACACTAAGCTGTATAGAAGAGTGAGGAGTGAGGAAGATGTGGGTTTGCTTCAAGGAGATGTGGAGGGCATGAAGGGATGGTCTGAACATTGGTTAATGCCTTTTCATCCAAAAAAATGAAAGTACATGCGGATTGGGACCAGCAAGATAGACAAGGTAGGATACAGTATGTATGAAGCGATGGAGGAAGTGAATGCAGAAAAGGATATAGGAGTAGTGATAGACAATAAGTTAAATTTCTCAGAACATTTAGCGGAAAAGATAAACAAAGCCAATAGAATTGTAGGGCTGATAAGGAGGACATTTGTGTCACTTGACGAAGAAATATTCAGGAATCTCTATACAGCGCTGGTTAGGCCGCACCTGGAATATGCGAACCAGGTGTGGGCTCCATATATGGTAAAGGATATAGAAGCAGTGGAGAAAGTGTAGAGGAGAGCTAGCAAGCTAGTACCAACGTTGAAGAATGCGGGCTATGAACAGAGGTTGAGGACACTGGGACTTCCGACACTGGCATATAGGAGAAAGAGAGGGGATATGATAGAGACTTTTAAGATAGTGTCAGGAAAGTATGATGAGGATGTGTGTGAAGGTATCTTCTTGATGCGGGAGGGAACAAGAACGAGAGGACACTCTAAGAAAATGTACAAAGAAAGAAATAGGCTTGAAAAGGCAAAGAACTCATTTTGTGATAGAGTGGTAAATGAGTGGAACGCGCTGCCCCAGTATGTAGTCGATTCCGAATCAATAAGGAAGTTTGAAAGTAATCTTGATAAAGCATGGGGAAGACAAGATTTGAAGTTTGATTATAAAGCAAAAATACAGAATAGTAAAAATGTTGTGTCTGCCGCCGCCGCTGCCAACACAGTGAACAACCGCAGCAGTGCAAGTACTGGCACTGATCTGGATACACAGGCCTAGTTTGCCTTTTTCCAGAGGATCTACTGTAAGAAACTGTAAGAAATATTAGTTTCCTGGGAATGACCTACCGGTATATCAAAATTTTTGAAAAAAATTGCTTTATCACATGCTATTGAGCTTAATTTTTTACCAATATTGTAGCGCGTCCTGTATATTGACCTCGATGGGGCTCATATCCGGGTTGTCTTCAATTTTATCCTACAAATGTTGTTGCCTTTGGATACAGGACAAGTCCCCCCTCACCCCCCCCATGAATGATTGAAATCAGCATCTATTTTAACAGTAGGGGGCTTAAGAGTTTCACTGCCGTCAATAGGGAGAATTTTTTGTTTTTACAGTACTTTATATAGGCCTAGTGCACATAAAATGTATCTCCGGAGGTTGAAACGCATTTTAATATGATCTTTGCAACATACTTATTCTATAATAGCCTTCAAATATTGAGAAATAATTAGTGGTAGGTTAGGTTATAAGTACCGGCTAGGCCTATTGTGATTGTCACTGTACTAATGTTTGGTGAAGTTATTGTGTGAGTTGTATTATAGTAACCTTAGTCATTAGCGGCTTAGCCAACACAACACACTCTTCATGTGGCTCCTATGTTACGAACTTAGCCCTAACCAGACCAGTAACCTATTACCAAGCCTAGCTGCCTATTCCTAATGGGGACCGTAGGCCTATGCCCATTTCGTTACCAACCCATTTTTGTCACCATAATCCCGTTTCGTCTCCAAATAGCCTAAGTCTGACCCGTTTCGTCATCACTTTGGGAAGGATGTAGGCTAGACCTAGCCTAGTATCCGGGTGTACGGTTGTCATGTTTACTCACAGATACTCACAGACGAATCCTGGAAGAGGCTATCAAGCCTGTAACTCCAGCTCTAAATCTCACTGGCTGGGTCTCATGGTCGTGTAGTCTATGTGGCCCAGTTGAACGTGTTCTATTATCTCTTTAAAATTATATTTTTTATTTTGATTTTTCCAAGCCTCGTCAAGTTTCCTTTCAAATTCTTTAACAGACCCAGCGTTCACCACAGACTCGGGGAGGTCGTTCCAGTTGTTTACTATTCTATTACAAAATGAATATATCCTAACATTTAACCTAGGCCTTTCCTTATAAATCTTTTTACTATGTCCCCTTGTCCTATCATCCTGTCTCATGTTAAAAAGACCCTCACAAACAACCTCATCATATATTCCACTCACTATCTTAACCCTTAACTGTCGGCGCGCAACTTATGTCGTGTGAAATAAATTTGGACTAAGTGGCGGTTCACAACTTATGTCGTGCGCCATTTTCAGCACGTAATGTTGCTGAGAGAGATAGCTGAGCGGTGTGAGGAGCCTAGCAACTGTATGACCGCTCACCACCACCGCGGTGGACCAACTGAAGTGAATCCCACCCTTCCCTCCCCTCTCACACTCGCTACACAGGGAATTATGTAGGGAAATTACCTAATTACAGGGTTTTTGCACTCGTGTTGCACGATCGTTGCAAGAGAACCAGTGGTCGTACAAGGATGGTTCGGGTGTCATTGGAAAGCTCTGTTTACGCCCTTTCAGGGATAGATACTTGTTTTACGCTCTGGGTCTTATTTAGGCATGAAAATGATCACGTAAACAACCCTATTTAGGGTAAAAAAAAAAACGCTGGGCGGTACGGTCAAATAGACCACCTAGGCCGCTCGTAAGGGGTTAAAGACCTCAATCATATCCCCCCTCGACCTCCTGTAAGCCAGTGTAGGAATATTCAAACTCTCCAACCTTTCCGGGTAGGTCATATCCTTCAAACCTGGGACCAATTTAGTAGCTCTTCTCTGAACCCCTTCAATTGCCTCTACACCCTTTATCTTAAATGGACACCAGACCTGATTCGCGTATTCTAAGTTTGGTCTAATTAGTGTTATATACAAAGCCCTAAATATATCTTTATACAAGGACACAAATGTCCTCCTAATTAAACCCACTAATCTGTTCGCCTTATTTATTTTCTCTTCTAGGTGGTCAGAAAATGTTAGCTCTGCAGCAAGTACTACTCCTAGGTCTTTTCTCTTTATCAATCTCTATTAGTTCTTCATTCATGATATATTTCACTCTTTCAACATTATTTTTACCTATCCTCATTACACTACGCTCTGATGGTGGTGATGGGCTGGTCTATCAGAATGAGAACTGAGCGATCTCTGCCATACCCATAGCTTACTCTGACTGTTCCTTTTTTCTTATATATTTTCTAGATCTCAAGTGACGGCGTCTCTTCCGTGGATTGACATCCCAATTTACCAAGATTGGAAGCCAAAGCGTCACATTTTTCCTTTGCCCCTCAACTTTCTGTTCATAATTGCTGAGGGGCACAGGGCCCTGGGTGAGGCTTTGGTTTCCCGGGCGTTTCCGCACCCTCCTCAGCTCCCCGCCATGGAGTGGCTTCGGTCACCCAGTCTTTATTGTGGTCGGCAGGGAGGGTTCTGTGGGGGCGCTCGGTTATGGCCTTGGCCTTGCTCGGGGCCTTGGGGCTGTTCGGCCAGGCAGCTTGGGGAACAGCAACAACAACAACAAGAACACTACACTTTTTAGGGTGAAAACTTAACCACTTTTCTGACCACTGTCTCATCCAACTAATGTCCGCTTGTAGTCTATCACAATCCTCTCTATTTATAATCCTCTTAAACAATTTTGTATCGTCCGCATATAAGAATATTTCACTGTTTGCTATACAGTCAGGCATATATATAACAAACAACAACGGTCCAAGCACTGATCCCTGTGGCACCCCGCTTATCACTTCTTTCCACTCAGATTCCTCACCTCCAACTATTACCCGTTGTTTTCTGCTACTGAGAAAAGCTGATATCCATCCTAAGAAATCCCCTGCGATATTATAACTCTTAATTTTTTCTAGCAATCGTTGATGTGGCACTTTATCAAAAGCCTTCATGAAGTCACAATACGCAACATCTACCATACCGGTACCTCCTTCATCCAATATTTGGGTCCATCTATCAAGCACTGTAATCAACTGAAGTACTGTCGATCTTCCTGTCATGAAACCATACTACCTGTTGCTGAGTAGTTTGTGTTCCTTCATATGGGCCAGGATTCTTTCTCTGATTAATGTTGAAATAATGTTGCACACAACGCATGTCAAACTTACAGGTCGGTAATTCCCTGGATCACTCCTATCACCCTTCTTGTATATAGCTGTGATGTTAGCTTTTTTCCAGTCTGTGGGTACTTTCCGACTTTTCAGTGACAAATTAAATATGATCCTCAATGGGTAAGAGATAGCTTCCTTGGATTCTATGATCATTCTCGGATGGAAACCTTCAGGGCCTGGAGATTTATCCTGCTTCATTTTATCAATAACTTTCCTTATTCCCAGATCAGTAAAGGCAAAGGACATTAGCTCAGGGACATTACTCATGTCAATGTTGGGTTCATGTGCCGGTACAGCACCTACTGGTTCTTCAGTAAATACAGTACTGTAGAAATCTGCCAGAACTTTAGCCTTCTCCTCATCGTTAGCAGTCTTCTTAGTTTTGTCCACATTGGTATACATAGGTTGCGTGGTCGCGGTTACGTTCCTGTTTATTTTGACAGCTATTTTTTCTCTTATTTGCCCCCTGCTGGCAATATATACTATATGATGACAATAAGTCATGGGGAGGGGGGTGAAAGGGTAAAAAATGCCCCCCCCCCCCCCCCCCCCCTCAACCTATTATTGTATCCCACGGCAATCAAAATGGCAGGCCTCATGTGAAGGCAAGATGGCAGGTGCTCGTTGTACTCTACGTGCTTCACATGTCTCACTCCCTAGACTGGAACAAGACCTCACGGGCTTCACTGTTCATTGTAAAACGGTGAATGTTAAGGCTCTCAGCCTATGCCCGAGAGGAAGTAAGTTGGAATATAGAAAAAAAAAAAAAAAAAAAAAAAAAAGATAGGAACATGATCGCGAGCGTGCGATTAGTGTAAACAAGGCGGGCGGTATGCCTGAATAGTGAATACTACATCCTTACCTCACTTTGTTGTATTAGGCTAGTCAAATTCTGTATTATTATTAAAGTTATGGTCAATATGCAGGACACACAACAATAGGCCTATAGGTAAAAAATTAATCTCAATGGCATGGATTAGCCTAAGCAAATTTTTTCCAAATTATTGATATAGGCCTACGTGTCAGTCCCAGGAAACTATCATACTACATATTATATGGATATTTACTTTTCAATGTTTTATTTACACTGGGAGAGCTCTTTTCCGTTTCTCTCAGTCAACAACTGAGACATCTGGTGGCGAATGCAATGCACCTTACTATAATTCTTGCCAAGTATAATCGCATCTCAACCAATTACGATGCAGTCCACTGACATATGATGTCTATCGACAATCAGGTAGTGCCAGGCTTGGGTACACACTACAGAGGTCCCGGACTCTTGAACCCGGTTAGTATGAGGATGGCCAGCCTGTGTACAGGGTGTGAGGACGAGCCGATCAAACTTTTTGCAACAGTATTTAAAGACAATCGGGCTGCTTTAGACATTTTGGCAAGAGTTGTGTTATCGGGCGTATCACCTACCTCTGACCGGGTATATCCTAGTCGTTTACTATACCCCTTTGAAAGGACATTAGCCTAACCTAACAACTAACATATTCTAGTATTATGGGTGGGGGCTACCGCCCCCACTCCCCCGCCCCCCACCACCCCCGCTGTTTTACATCAACTCACGTGTTTACATGACATACGCCCGGTAACACAACTCATTCCGACATTTTCACCTCCCATGGTTGCCTTCCAATAAGTCAACCCGACGACCCTCAGCCTGAAGCCATTCAACCCAGTACATCCTCTGCTCATTAAGGTTAGTTGGTTGGTTGGCGAGCAGCGGGGATTTGGACTGTGGGGGCCGCAGCCCCCACCCATAATATTAGGATAGGTTTGGTAAGGTTGTTAGGTTAGGCTAATGTTAACCACAGTTTTACTACTTTAGGTTAGGCTAATGTTAACCCCATTGTTGGTTGCCCACCAGTGGGGGTGTGGGGGCAGAAGCCCCAACCCATAATATTAGGATAGGTAAGGTTGTTAGGTTAGGCTAATGTTAACCCCATTCGGGATGGATGTAGACTCCGGGCGTACAGTCATCATGTTTACATAGGGCGATCGCCGCGGTTAACTTCGCGTCTATTTTGACAGCGATTTTTTTCTCGATTATTTGCCCCCTGCTGGCAATATACATGATGATGACAATATGTCATGGAGGGGGTGAGGGGGGGGCACAGCCCCCCCTCAACATATTATTATATCCAATGGCATTCAAAATAGACGGGAACATGATTGAAAAGGTCCGACACCTCCCCTGCCGCCGTCATGTTTACATTTGTCGATCGCCGTGGTTAAGTTCGCGTCTATTTTTACGGCGGATTTTTCGGTAATTTGCCCCCTGTTGGCAATATATATGATGATGACAATATGTCATGGGGGGGGGGTGAGGGGGGCAAAGCCCCCCATCAACATATTGTATCCAAAGGCAGTCAAAATAGACGGGAACATGATGACAAAAGTCCGACGCCACTACGCGTAGTATAAACAAGGGTGGCGGTACGCCTGCACTTAACATTCTTGCCCCCCATTCTTACTACGTTAGGTTAGGCGATAATGCTGCAGAACAACAACTGTTATTTTATTTTTTATGTTTATATTTTTATATTGTAATGGTTTGTAAGTGTGTATTTTATTGTTAGAAAGTGCGGAAAGCACTTATTAGCATTTGCATTGTTAATTGTAACTAATTGTAATGAATGTCACTGAAAAGATATTAGCCTAACCAAACAACCTTACCTAACCTATCGTAGTATTATGAGTGGGGGCTGCCGCCCCCACACCCCCGCTGTTTGGGCATTAAAACATTAGAAAATTGACGGGCGCCAAAAGAAAGTCAATGAAGTCTATGGTGTTTACTCTACAATCTTCAGCTTTGGCTGTCGATAACAGGAAAATACCAATAAAAATGTATTGACGCCTTGTAGGTGAAGCTCCACTCTGATTTGCTACTGAACATCGGGGAGGAGCCTCCAAAGAGACTAGAATGTAAACAAAGTGTCCTGGACTGGCTGTAGAAAAATAATTCTGAAAATTTTATAGGAGTGAAAATCAAATCGACAAAATAAGAAAAGTAGCACTTACCCGCGCATCAGAAAGGTCCCCTAAGTAAGGTAAGAGCGAAAAAATATAATTCCATAAGACAGGAATTCCGTAATTGAGGAGTTGTTGTTCTGCAGAATAGCCGGCTAGGCTATTGTTAACCCCATTAACCCCTTATTGGCGGCGCTCGACTTAAGTCGTGCACCAATTTGCAGCAAGTTAGGAGCATTATTAAGGCTTTTAAAGGGTTAAAATCGAGTGCAAATGGCCGGGAGCACAGCGGGCCAGACAGCCGACTCCCAGGGCTTACCGCCGCCCATTAACTCATGTTCCCTGTGTTCTCGAGAGGCCGGCAGTGTAGCCAGTAGTGAGCATAGCTGGGAAAAATATACCGATACAGTATATGCTAAACTCCCAGAACCATGAGTGCTACATAGCTCGTTCTGGTATCATTTTGAAGCTTTTAGTGCCTAGTGTTTTGCTAAAAAAAAAAATGTTCATGCAGATGCTTGATTTATCATGCAGGAGGGCCTGAATATGCCCAAATGAGCCCAAAACACCCCGCTAGACAAGGGTTAAAACCCAAACCAACTTTGGGATGAATGTAGAGTCCGGGCGTATGTTCGTCATGTTTACATAGGTCGATCGCCGCGGTTAAGATTGCTTCTATTTTGACAGCGATTTTTTTTTTTGGTTATTTGCACCCTGCTGGCAATATGAAGATGATAATATGTCATGGGGGGGGGGGGGGGGGGTGTACATATTATTGTATCCAATGGCATTAAAAATAGACGGGAACGTTATCGCAAGCGTCTGACGCCGACGCCGCCGTCATGTTTACACATGTCGATCGCCGTGGTTAACCCTTCCTGCCCGGGTTTCATTTTAAAATCCATATGCTTGAAAGCGTGCTTTGAAATTCGCGCGGCGAAAATTTCCTTTGCAGGGGCGATCGCAGCGCAACTTAGCCTCAACTACTACCGTTATCAGTTCGTACGTGCCCGCCATAGCGAGTTATAGCAAAAAAATGTCTTCCGACGCGTCCGATTCCCTGCAACCTCCTGTGCGCCCCACTGCTTACCCGCTAGCTACGTCAACGCCTGTTGCAAGCGAGAAAAAACCACAACGTAAGAAACCAAAGGTTTTATTGAGTGATAGTGCGATTGAGAGAGAACTTTTTGCCATCGAAGAAAGCAGTGGCGAAAGCTTGATCGACAAAGAACAATTCATTAGTGCGAGTGAAGATGATGATTTTGTGGGGTTTGGGGATGATGATAATGTTGATTTGTTTGAGGGAGGAGACAGTAGTGATGACCCTGATGTAGAAGTGGTGAAGGAAGGTGAAATAGAACTTCCGAGTGTGCTTGAGCCTAGGCCTACCCCGCCGCCATCTTTGCTAGGTCAGCCTAGGCCTACCCCGGGAACTTCCCCTTCCCCTTTGCCTGCCCGTACTCCCTTAACCCTCTCACCACGGAAGGGCTCTTGAACGCCCATAAAAAAGCATATAACAGGTACCCGGAAGGCCTCTTGAACGCCCAGTGGTTGAAAGCCTGTGAGCTTCGTGTGCGAGGCGTCGGTCCGACGCATGTAAACAACAGCCAGCTGGACCGACGCCCCGCATCTCCGGCCACAAGAAGGAGAGCGTCGCTTGTTCGTGTGTGCCTGTATGTTGTTGTTAAGTATCGAAAAGTGGTGTAAAGTGGCTGTTTTGGCCATAAAGTTATCTCCAATGAAATCATCATCACAGCTCAACCAGTTGACTTAGAGAGCTCTACTTAACCCTCCGACCCCGGCTAGGGAATATCGTAACTGTACTCTGTGTCCGGGGGTTTTCAGGAATTTTGGTACAAGTTGACTCACATGTTACTCCTGAAATACATTACACAAAGTTATAAAAAAAACAGAAAAATGTAGCACAAACCTTCATGTGTAGAATGCCGTTGAGTAGAGGTCTCTAGCCCAAGTGATTGCATAATGGTGAGCGCGGGAAGTGGAGTGATTTTTATGCGTGAAAATCATCCCGCGTTCGGATGCGTCGCCTTGGCCCAGGCCGCGGCTCGTCGCGCCAAACTTTTTACCTCCCGGAGGCGATTTTATGTATTGATAGTGATGTTATTATAGTTATTTGTAGTCCAATTATATAAAATATGTGTATTAGGCTATCATTTTCACTAATATTTCACATTTTCACTCGATACCGTAGTTTTTATGAGTAATTGAGGTAGGTTATTGTTATATTAGGCACTGATTATTCGTTATCACAGGTGTTTATTATACTTTGGCCATCAAATCTTAGGTCTTGTGTCACTTTCACTTTGACAAATATGCTTTAGAGAGTGTCACTGTCACTGATAATGCTCATTTTCACTTGATACGGTACATTTTATTAGTTGTTGTTGTTGGTTTTCCCCAAGCTGCCTGGCCGAACAGCCCCAAGGCCCCGAGCAAGGCCAAGGCCATAACCGAGCGCCCCCACAGAACCCTCCCTGCCGACCACAATAAAGCCTGGGTGACCGAAGCCACTCCATGGCGGGGAGCTGAGGAGGGCGCGGAAACGCCCGGGAAACCAAAGCCCCACCCAGGGCCCTGTGCCCCTCAGCAATTATGAAGAGAAAGTTGAAGGGCAAAGGAAAGTTGTGACGCTTTGGCTTCCAATCTTGGTAGATTAGGAGGTCAATCCACGCAAGAGACGCCGTCACTTGAGATCTAGAAAATATATAAGTAAAAGGAACAGTCAGAGTAAGCTATGGGTATGGCAGAGATCGCTCAGTTCTCACTCTGATAGACCAGCCCATCACCACATGACTAGAACCCAATCCTCTCAGCATCAGCTAGGAAAGGCCCTAGAAAGCTGCCTTTGGCGGGGGGATAGCTCCCCTATTTCAACCCTTTTCGGGGTTGGGCACCCGCCCCATTTTATTAGTAATTGAGGTAGGTTATTGTTATATTAGGCACTGATTATTCGTTATCACAGGTGTTTATTATACTTTGGCCATCTAATATTAGTTCGTGTGTCACTTTCACTTTGGTAAATATGCTTGAGAGAGTGTCACTTTCACTGATAATGCTCATTTTCACTTGATACGGTACATTTTATTAGTAATTGAGGTAGGTTATTGTTATATTAGGCACTGATTATTCGTTATCACAGGTGTTTATTATACTTTGGCCATCTAATATTATGTCATGTGTCACTTTCACTTAGTTATATGCTTTGTAAACGTTTTATATACAATTTATTGTGTCTTTTTTCACTTATTTATATATGTTTTCATAATACATGACTTTTTTTATCACAATACACCTGTACATTGTTTTATTTCCACTTGTTGCCTATATACATACATATTGTCAGTCTTTGGTACTTTCACTATGATTATTAGTTAGTACTCCTGCTTGCTGTGGTATTCAGCAAAGCACGGTATAGGACATAGTGACAGTCGGCACTCCACACACTGCATGGTGGTCTTTTTCTGCTTCCTCGGCCTCACCTGGCTGTTCCAGCAGACATGGCACCGCCTTCTGCTAATGGTGACTCCATCTCGTTCCAGAGGCAGGTAACCGAGCTTGTGCACACTTACAAACTGTGCAGCCTGCATGCGGTCCTGAACGGGGCGCCCAGGTTGTGCCACTGCCCTCTGTGGCATAGCATACCTGTCCAGGAGCTCCACCAACACCTGTTTTTGGAACCTCCGCAGGCTACTGAACTTCCTGGGTGTGCGCGGATTCCGAAGCCTGTAGATATTATAGGCATTCAGCATTGACATGTCCACCATGTGCAGAAAGAACTTTTTGTACCATCTGCACGAGGTACGCAGACAGTCGATGAAGCCTATCTGCATGTCGGACTTGTCCACCAGCCTCATATTGATGTTGTAGTCCAGGACAGCATCGGGCTTGGTCACCCTGACTTTGGTGCGGCGATCCACCTTGCCAGTCTCAACCATTTCCCCCTTGTGGACGGTGCTCAGGATGTTGACCTTCCGCTGGTCGTGCCAGTGGATAGCCAGAATGGGTCCCGACTTCTTCTTGAAGACATCGCCTTTCTTTGTTTTAGGAGGGAAACTTGGCATGCCCTTCCTTTTCCCTCGTACTGTGCCTACAGTCCCCGTCTGGCGCTCATGGAGGTACTTTGAGAGAGTGGGGGACGTGTAGTAGTTGTCCGTGTAGAGGACGTGATTCTTTTCGAAGTACCGGTTCATCATGGCTTGAACCACTGCTCCGCCAAAGCCAATGAGGGGGTCTATTGCCACGTCCCCTTCCTTCCCGCTGTAGACCAGGAAGTCCAGGACATAGCCAGTTTGGCAATCGCACAGCACAAAGAACTTTATACCAAAGCGATGTCTCTTTGAGGGGATGTACTGCCTGAAGCTCAGCTTTCCCCGGAACAGCACAAGAGACTCGTCAATACAGACGTTGCAGAAGGGCATGAAGTAGGACGTGAAACGTTCTCTCATCATCTCGTACAACGTCCTAATTTTCCACAGTTTGTCAGGGAGATGCATGTCGGTGTTGGTGACAAGATGGAGCGCTCCGAGGATGTCGAGGTACCGGTCCCGAGAGATGTATTTCCCGAAGGCAGGGGTGGATATTAGATCTTTGGTGATCCAATAGTCAGCCAACCTGTGCTTCTTCACATGAGGCATTAGCATGGTGATTGCCAGGAACACCATGAACTCGGGATGAGTCACTGGGGTCCACCGCTTCATGTGGCCCTTGGTCACCTTGCCAAAAAAGTTAACCTGGATTTGGTAATGCTTATTTGTCTCTTTTATGACAAAGTCAGTAACCTCCTTATCAAAAAAAGCCTCAAAAAGCTCATGTGGTCGAGCATTGGGGCCTGCAGGAAAACTTGGGGTAACTCCTGGAGCATCCTGTACCTCATCAAAAGGGGTTACATCAGGGTCAATGACTTCATCAGCAGCCACATCCTGCCAGTTGAAAACATAAAATCCGTCCTTCTGGCGACGCTGACGAGGAGCTACAGCGGGGGCAGCACGCCCACGAACTTTGGCGGCGCGAACCCTAGGGCGGCCAGGAGCGCGACGGCGCCCAGGCCCAGCCCGGCGGCCAGCCAGGCGGCCAGGGCGGCCAGGAGCACGACGGCCCTGGGCAAAGCGTCTGGGTTGAGGGTCGTCGATGTCCATAAATTCGTCATCGTCGTTGTCGTCAGAGCCGTCATCTTGCCCTGACGGTGGACCCAGGTAATCATGGCCAGAGTCGTCTGTGAGGTGCCCTTCATCTTCAGAGCCCCCCTCATATTCTTGCGGGGAACGAATGATGCGTGGGCGGCGTGTAGGTCGGCGAGGTGGGGAAGGAGTGGGAGATGAGGCTCTGTCATCTTCATACAGAGGTTCGGGGCTCCTTGGCCTACGACGAGTCTTAGACAGCACTGGTTCA
Organism: Lithodes maja; assembly: GCA_037953745.1. Taxonomy (NCBI): domain Eukaryota; kingdom Metazoa; phylum Arthropoda; class Malacostraca; order Decapoda; family Lithodidae; genus Lithodes; species Lithodes maja. The sequence continues at coordinate 85,454 of JBAKBP010006973.1, forward strand.
GTGTCTGTAGGTGCAGGTATGGATGCGAGGTCAAACACATCATGAGGAACCTCTGTTGTAGGCTGGAGAGGTGGGGTGGACCCTGGGGAAACTTGCGGGGGCGTATGGCTGGGAGCGGCAGGGGTGGAAGCCGCAGGGGTGGAAGCCGCGGGAGCCTCGAACAAAGAGCGCCTACTTGTAGCTCCTTTTTTGACATATTTTCTCCCTTTTCCCTTTTCTTTAGTAGTATGTCTCCTCTCGGGGGAAATAGGGGGTAAATAGGCCGAAAGTGGGGGTTCCTCAACCCTAGGCAGTGCTGGTGGTGGTGGGGAAGAATGGCGGGAGCCTGGGGCAACTTGGGTGGCGTGGGTAGATAAGGAAGACAATGGCGGGTCAACCTCGGCCTCACGCGCAGCCTCACTGGCACCCTCACGCACTGCTCCCTCACCAACTTTTAGGGCCTCTTTCCTGGCTGCCGCGGCCGCCTTTTTGAGCACTTGTTTCTTATAGAAACGTATCTTGAATGGGGATTTAGCTGGCGAAGGGCTAGGTGTCGTGTCACTCAACCTAAACTTGGTAGTCGACCTAGTGCTGTCCCATTCGCTCACTCTCACTAGACTCTCATCACCTTGCACAACTATGTCACGTTCAGTACTATCATCACTTTCATCGTCATGCTCAAATCCAATAAAAAGCGCGTCTCTTTCACGGATTTCTTCTATATCGTCAAAATCCTCACTATAGTGAGACTCGTAAGACTCGGAGCTATCACTGCCCAAGTCATCACCAATTTTTTGGCCTTCACCACGTTCATAACTCCTCAAAGCTATTTCAATACCTCCGGGAGTCAACGCATCTTGTGCGTGCATTCGCGTTAGGGCGCGACGAACATGGGCAGGCGTCGAAGGGAGTGTGGAATCGGACACAAGGGAATCACTTTTTGGGCTAGTATCCATGTTGGCGGCAGGGTAGAGACTGGCGTACATGCTGTCTGGTAGCGCCGCCTGGTGACCACGGAGCAAAATTTGTACGCGCGCCATTCGAAAAGCACTCACGCAAGCAATGGTACAGTGGTGTACCACCCGGGTTCCTCGGGCCAAAAAAAAATGGTACACACGTGTACCACCCGGGGTCGAAGGGTAACCCTTCCTACCCGGGCAGTCTTAGCTAATGACGGTCGCCCCTACCCGGGCGATATGGCCGAAAAACGTCTAGGCCTAGGCTACCGTATTTATGTTTATTTTCACTGCTAGAACTTTCCCACTCATCTATAATCGTAGTGCGGTTTTCAATCTGTATTTTGGCATTGAGTAGAGCTCTGTAAGTCAACTGGTTCAGTTGTGATGACGATTTCAGTGGAGCCAATATTGCAGAGATGTTGCCAATATGGGGGCTTTTTAGACACTAATTTCGTCATGACGTCATAACAATAACATTGAGGAGTCTTCTCCTTCTTGATTTCGGAGGTGCGGTGACGAACGCTTGGGTTTGTTGACATACGTCGTACGCACGGCGTTCGGACCAAGCTTAATTAGGCTATTAAGCTCATGCCTTAGATAAGGCATACCGGGTAGCTGCCCTTCTTTCGTGCTGTCCTTACCTAAGGCAGCCCGGGTAGGAAGGGTTAATTAATGCCATTCTACAGGTAAATAACACAGCTACGCTCGGGGATGCGCGGGAATGCGGGAAGCAGTCTGATTAACGAATATACGGTAGCCTAGACGTTTTTCGGCCAAAACACCCGGGTTTCGAGGAATATACTGTATATATAATACATAGCCGGGGCTGGAGGGTTAAAAGTGGGCAAATATTTTTATAAGCAAACATTGGTGAAAAGTGCAGCTAAGAAAGCACGCAGGGCAGCAGAAAAAGCAAGGGAAGGTGATGAAAGTGATAGTGACAAAGACGCCGACCCTGGTCTAGCGACCACCCGCATTCCTTTGTCCCGACGCCTTGACCCGGGACGCCGCGCGGGTCACCCACAGCCCTCGGCTTCATCTTTCCCTCAGGATGAGCAAAGGGCCTCTTCAAGTGGTACTAGTGGTGCGGCATTGTCCTCCCACAGTGTGCTACAGCCCTTATCACACCGAAGAGCGTTATTTGTAGCAGAGAAGCCCTCGGCTCGCCGCAAAAGGAATCCAACTCCCGAGGCTGAGGCTCCCATTGTTCCACCCCCCGCAGCTTCCCGCCCCCCACGCCGCCGACGCCCGGTCACTTCTTCGCCAGAATTGTCCCCCGAAGAAGATGTTGACGACCCCAACATGCCCCAGATGACCTGACATCACCTGAGGAGGAGGAGGAGGACGAAGAGGATGTGGAAGAAGAGGAGATACCAACACGATGAGGTCGTGGGCTTGTGGCTCAGCCTGCCGACGCCGCTGCCCCTGGGCGTGGGCGTCCGCCTGGGCAAGGGCGTGTGCCTGCGCGTGCGTGCTCATCGGAGTTGTTTGTCTGGACAGATGGGGCAGATTTCGAGCCAGATTGTCCTGATTTTGACGAGGAGCAGCTTGGCTCAGGGGTGACAGCAGCATATCCCTGTGGCCCAGATGCTACCCCCAGTAAACTTTTTTGTGGCTTCTACGACAACGAGGTCATGGAATACCTTGTCGAGGAAACTAACAATCACCATGAAATCTGTGCTAACTTTCTTGACTGGAAGACCAGTGCGAAGATGGTGGCATGGCGAGCTGTCACTGTGGCAGAAATGTATGTTTTTCTGGCACTGACTGTGCTGATGACACACATCAGGAAACACGCACTGGCTGATTACTGGATAACTGCCGACCTCATCACAACTTCAGCATTCGGAAAATACATGTCCAGGGACAGGTATTTTGACATCCTGTCGTATCTCCACCTGACCAATAACATGAATGTCCACCTTCCCGACGCGCTATGGAAAATCAGGAAGCTGTATGACATGATACGTCATCGGTTTACCACCTACCTGATTCCATTCCAGAAGATGTGCCTCGACGAGTCTCTGGTCCTGTTCCGTGGTAGGCTTCATTTCCGACAGTACATCCCGTCGAAGAGACACCGTTTCGGCATCAAGCTCTTCGTCCTCTGCGACTGCAAGACGGGGTATGTGCTGGACTTTGTGGTCTACAGCGGCAGTGGTGGCGAGAGTGTGACTGACCCCGACATTGGATTTGGTGGCGCTGTCGTGCAGAAAATGATGGAGAAACACTTCCATAAGAACCACATTCTCTACACTGACAATTACTACACGTCGCCCATCCTAACCAAGTACAGTACCTCCATGACCGCAAGACCGGAGCTGTCGGCACAGTCAAGGCCAAGAGGAAGGGCATGCCAGTGTACCCGACCAGGACCAAGAAGACGGAGATCTTCCACAAGAAGAGTGGCCCCATCCTCTCTATTCACTGGCATGACTAGCGGAAGGTCAACCTCCTCACCACATTTCTTACAGTTTCTTACAGTAGATCCTCTGGAAAAAGGCAAACTAGGCCTGTGTATCCAGCTCAGTGCCAGTACATGCACTACTGTGGTCGTTCACGGTGTTGGCGGCAGCGGCAGCAGACACAATTTTTTTTACTATTCTGTATTTTTGCTTTATAATCAAACTTCAAATCTTGTCTTCCCCATGCTTTATCAAGATTACTTTCAAACTTCCTTATTGATTCGGAATCGACTACATACTGGGGCAGTGCGTTCCACTCTATCACAAAATGAGTTCTTTGCCTTTTCAAGCCTATTTCTTTCTTTGTAAATTTTCTTAGAGTGTCCCCTCGTTCTTGTTCCCTCCCGCATCAAGAAGATACCTTCACACACATCCTCATCATACTTTCCTGACACTATCTTAAAAGTCTCTATCATAGCCCCTCTCTTTCTCCTATATGCCAGTGTTGGAAGTCCCAGTGTCCTCAACCTCTGCTCATAGCCCGCGTTCTTCAACGTTGGTACTCTCTGCACTTTCTCCACTGCTTCTATATCCTTTACCATATATGGACTATGGAGCCCACACCTGGTTCGCATAATCCAGGTGCGGCCTAACCACCGCTGTATAGAGATTCCTGAAGATTTCTTCGTCAAGTGACACAAATGTCCTCCTTATCAGCCCTACAATTCTATTGGCTTTGTTTATCTTTTCCGCTAAATGTTCTGATAAATTTAACTTATTGTCTATCACTATTCCTACATCCTTTTTTGCATTCACTTCCTCCATCGCTTCATACATACTGTATCCTACCTTGTCTATCTTGCTTGTCCCAATCCGCATGTACTTGCATTTTTTTGGATGAAAAGGCATTAACCAATGTTCAGACCATCCCTTCATGCCCTCCACATCTCCTTGAAGCAAACCCACATCTTCCTTACTCCTCACTCTTCTATACAGCTTAGTGTCATCCGCATACAGGTATATCTCACTTCCATTGGTTATAACTTCAGGTAAGTCGTTGATAAATATAACGAACAGTAGTGGTCCCAACACAGATCCCTGAGGTACCCCACTTGTAATTTCCCTCCACCCCGAGCCTATTCCATTCACCAGTACCCTCTCTCTCCGATCTTTCAGGAAGGCTTCTATCCATTTCACACATTTCTCTCCTATACTATAGCTTCTAACTTTCTCTATTAACCTTTTATGTGGGACCTTATCGAAGGCCTTCATAAAATCGCAATATACCACGTGACCTATAACATCACCATCCTCCAGAATTTGCATCCAATCATCTACCACCTTAATTAGCTGTAGTACCGTCGACCTCCCCGGCAAGAATCCGAACTGTCTCCCACTGAAAAGTTGGTTTGATTTCATATGCTCCATTATTCCTTCTCTAATTACCGTTTCCATTAGTTTACACACAACACTTGTCAAACTGACTGGTCTATAATTACCTGGGTCATTTCTCTTTCCCTTCTTAAATATAGCTGTTATGTTCGCCTCTCTCCAGTCCGTCGGGATTTGTCCTGTATTAAAAGATACCTCAAATAAAAAAATTAATGGCTCTACTAACATCTCACCTCCTTCCTTGATGATTCTTGGATGTATCCCATCCGGTCCCGGGGACTTACTTCTGTTAATTTTTTCTATAGTCCTCCTTATTCTAGCATGGGAAAACTGGGAGGTTTGACGTACCTCCCAACCTACCAAATAGGAAAACCTACTATTTGGTAGTAGTCTTGGAAAATCCAACGTCAAGGCTATTAACCTAATTGCAATGACGACTTGTCTATTTTGACTGCTATGTCGTCATTCCAACCGCGGTTAAAAAGAAAACGTCTAGAGTCTACTCCTTATCTTGCTCTAGGAGACGTTGTACATTAACCAAAACTACCACCGAAGGTGAAAAAAGCATAGAAGAGAAGAAAAAGGGGTTTACCTTAGTTACCGCTTAAGGCCCATCCCGTGTTCCGTCATGTGCAGATCCCTGTCGAACGTGCGCATGAGCGACCCTCTCTTGTTATCACATCTCACGTCAGCAGAAGAACGCGGATGGGCAGGGGTCCGGCGTGAGGGAGGGTATTATGTACGTTGGATTTTCCAAGACTACTACCAAATAGTAGGTTTTCCTATTTGGTAGGTTGGGAGGTACGTCAAACCTCCCAATTTATTAGTAGTCTTGGCAAATCCAACGTCAAGGCTGCATAACAAATAGGAGGAAGTTATGGCCTTGGCCTTGCTCGGGGCCTTGGGGCTGTTCGGCCAGGCAGCTTGGGGAACAACAACAACAACAACAACAAATAGGAGGAGGACATCCAAGCCCAACCTACCAAAAAAACCAATGCATAAAACAAAATTATGAATGACAAAGACACAATTTAAACAAGAGAGTCTAATGAAAGAGTGAAAAACTGAGGAGTAGCTAAAAAGAACAGTTTTAACACATGCCCGTCATTCATAGTAATGCAAAAACATAGACTTGTCTGAAACCAAAAAGGTACTGTACCCAAAATCCCTTTTCTTCAAAAACCAACAAAAACACTGAACACAAGAACAAAACACAATTTTCAATGTGGCAAAAACACTTATGTACCGGAACAATACATAATCCCAAACTTGCAATCCAGTGTTGCAAACCCGTACACCCCCCCCCCCCCCTTTGTCAAATATTGGTCTTGCTTGATCTCTCTGCGGCTTTTGACACAGTGGATCACGAGTTGTTATTGAGTGATCTTTATGATTGTGGTGTGCGTGACTCCGCTCTCTTGCTTCTTGGGTCGTACTTGTCAGGTAGATCCCAGTGTGTGATGGTAAATCAAGTGGTCTCGGACTCGACACCCCTGCAGTATGGTGTTCCGCAGGGATCAGTTTTAGGTCCTATCCTATTTATAATTTATATTAGCAGTTTGTCTCTTCTGCTTCGTGCACATAATGTCACCTTTCACTTTTATGCAGATGACACCCAGATTTATGTGAGAATCACAAATATAGTTGATATACGGAGTAAGATGGAATTGTTGATGTCTGATATCAAGAAGTGGATGAGAGCGAGAAAACTTAAACTAAATGATGGTAAAACTGATATTCTCATCATCCGAGGAAATAGAAGAGCTGATGATATAGTAGGTGCCCTCTCCATCAATGTGGGTGGATCTCAGCTGCGACCGGCCAACTCTGTTCGAAATCTGGGTGTATATGTGAACTCCCGATTAGATTTCAAAGAGCATGTAAACCAGATAGTTAAAAGTTGTTACTTGCACATCAGAAATCTCTATTTGGTGAAGCCGTTTATAACCAGACGTTGCCTCCTGACGTTGGTTCACTCATTGGTCTTCTCTCGTGTTGATTATTGCAATGCCCTGTTGGTGGGTCTTCCAAATTAATATTTTGAAGAAAGTTCAGTCTGTTCTTAACAGGGCCGCAAGACTAATTTTTGGTGTTCCACCTAGAACTCCTACTACATCTCTTCACATAGAACTGCACTGGCTGCCAGTAAGAGCAAGAATAGAATTTAAGTTGTGTTTGGTGACTTTTAAGGTTCTCAAATTTGGTGAGCCTAGGTACCTTGCGGAGCTGCTCAGGCGCCCACCGGCACACCATGGTGTAGTTGTGCGTCATGACAATGACCCTTTTCGTCTTGATGAACCAAGGGCTTTCCAGCAGTCTTCTTTCTTTGAGAGGTCATTCTCCTACATGTCTCCGAGGTTGTATAACAGGTTGCCGCTGTCCATGAGACAACTGAGTTCTGTTGAATGCTTCAAGAGACAACTTAAGACTTTTCTCTTTGAGAGAAGCTATGATCTTGAGAGAGGTGTCATGACAGATGGCTATAGAGTTTAGGCTATTTTGCCACTGCTAGTGATTGTTAAATGTGTGTTGTATATAAGCCTTCTTTTGATGCATTGATTTTTGTTCTTTTTTCTTTCTCTTTTCGAGCGCTAGTGAATTCTTCGGAAAAATTGGCGCTTATGAGAAATAAGTAATATGCTTATTATTAAATAAAACAAAGGAAAAGAACGAGGGACAAGGGGGGAAGACCAGGGATCTTCGCCAGAGCACCAGGAAACACGACCCCCGAGAGCAATCACCGGCCGAGGGGGTCGAACACTGGACACGGAGAGGTAGGAGGAGATGAAGGAATTGATAGAAGACCCACAAAACCGCTGAGGCGATGGCAGGTAAGGATCGACGTGGCAGGAACCGGAAGGAGGCAGCAAAGGATCTGACATCGTGCGCAGAACCCCTACAAACAGGGTGACGGGCACGAATGGGCCGACAAACGCGGCGGCCCATCTGCACCCGCGAGAGCCTCCCACCTGGCCGAGGAGACACCCACACAGCAGTACCCGAAGGCGGCACCACAGACGCAACAGAGGAGTGCAAGGCTGACACCGGGCACAACACATGGCGAGGATGCCCACACCGGAAAGCCTGGACGGCGAAAGGCCGGAAAGCGGGGGCCGCCCTCCCAAGCGTGGTAACAAAAGGAGGGGAGGAGGCGAACGAGACGCCACGCAAGGACGGGGAGAATCGCACGCAGTCCCGGGGCCGTGACAATGCCGCTAGTGCAGACACCTGAACCCCAGTGGCCAGAGCGACAAGGAAGAGCGGACGCCCGAGCAACGGAACCGGCGTAGCGGCCCTTGTAGACGTGGGTGAAGCCAGAAGGACCAGAGCCCGCCCCAGATCCCACTGCGGAGGGACCTGGCGCGGAGGAGGTCGATCCCGGAAGGCAGCCGTCAGGAAGGAATCCAGCTCCTGTGGCGGAACGACCAGCCCAGCGACGGACCCAAAGATCCCCCGGACGGCAGACAAGTGGGTACGTATAGCGTCGACTTGAAAGTGACGTGTACGGAAGAGGTGAAACAAGGAGCGTAGGACGAGGGAAGGAGAGCCAACTGGCAGGCGAGTGGCCTGTAGCCACCTAGGAAAAGACCTCCAGCGGGACCCGTAAGGCCCCCAAGGAGAAGACGGCCAGGAACGCTGCAGGAAGTCAGTCAGGGCCCGGCCGGGGACCGGGAGCCACCGTGCCACATGAACAAGCACGATGCGAAGGCCAACGAGGTCCGCAGGGCCCCAACCGAGCCCAAGTGGAAGCCGGAGACAGGTAGAGGGACCGGACTCGGGCACCACCGCGGCAACCGGGCGGACCAAGCCCGTGCCGGCCACAGAGGCGCGAGGAGCCAGACGCAGCCGTGGTACAGCCGCAGCCTCGCGAGGACTGGGCACATCAACAGCGCGTCTGGGGGCGGAAAGATGTATATCGACCGCCACCTGTACCAGGCTACCATGAAAGCGGCCGGACCCCCCCCGGAGCGCGAGGCCGGAGGGAGAGGTCCAAAGGCAACTGGCGCGGCACCCCCGATGCGAACAAGGCGACCTCCGGAAACCCGCAGGAAGCCGCGAGGTCGGCGAACACAGTCCGCTTCAACGCCCATGCAACAAGAACGCCCGGCCCTCACGACAGGGCGGCCGCCCACAGGGCGGCAGGCCCGGGCAGGGAGGAGGCACGCAAGGAGAAGGGATGTCGGGCCGCGAGGAAGAACAACTCCACCGAGACCCCCAATAGAGTCAACGACCTGGAGGACCCCCGCAGAAGGAAACAGGGGACAGCCTGTCTGAGTGTCTAACCCGAAGGCCACCGACTTACCCCGAAGGGCCAGTGCGTGGACCCGCAGGAAGAACAGAGGAACCAACAGTCCGAGGGCATAGACGGGTAAGTGGAGCGAGACCCACCCATCAGCCGGGAAGTGGATGGCCCAGGTTCGATCGGGAACCTCACCCAACCTCGCTCGACGTATCTGTGGCTACCCAGACCGTCGGCGGGGGGGCGGACCAGGGCACAGCCGCAGAGAGCGAGCCCTGAGCAACCCAGCGACCGAAGCGTCTGCGAACGGTACGCAGGAGCGGCAGGAGCCGATCCATAGGGGCAACGGAAACACCGCGGGGCCCATGAGGAGGAGGCGGAGGAGCCAGAGGCTCCCTAAGGGAAGGGGCAGAGCGGCCCAAAGCAGCGAACCCACGAACGAGTCCCAGAGCCACCCCAGGAGGGAGACCGAGTGCAACACGGCGAAGACCTTCCACCGAAGGTGCACCGCGGCCGGCAGACCCCGGGTCACCGTAGCGCCGGACAAAACCCATGCGAGACCGACCCATGGCACGACACGCGACGGGGTCAAGCGTGAATCGGGAACATCAAAGGGGAACCCTAACCGTGCGACGTTGCGAACGACTGTGAGGGCGTCGCCAATGCACAGTCCTAGGGCTACGGAAACTACCAACCAATCGGCCAAGGAAAACAGGATCTGGAGCCCGCTCCTGAGGAGAGGACCCAGAGCCTGCCCCACATGTGCGGAGAAGATCCGCGGCGCGATGTGGAGACCGAAGGGAAGGCCGGCGAACAGGAACACACGATCGGAAGTCCGAACGGCCAAGAATCGCTGGAAGCGAGGATGGAGAGGAACGAGCCAAGACGCATCCTGGAGGGCCAGCGACACAACCCACGACAGAGGGCACAGGGCCAGGCGTACCAGGGGTACCGGCAGCATCCGAAACCGTGTGTGCACGACGCGCCCGTTGAGGGCCGACAGAACCACCATCGGTCGCATCGCGTCGCAGTTCGTCAACGGGACCAGAAAGACACGGGAGAGGAAAACCGGGCGACCGGCGGTCAACTCCCCCGACGCTACCCAGCTCGGGCATGGAAGTGAGCACGTGGGCCACCTCTGAAGAGATGGGCCGGCGTCGGTGACAAGAGCGGAAAGGGGGTCGAGACGTCCACCACCAGGTGAGACCCCACCACGCAACCCGCCGCCCCCAACGTCCCTCGCGGCAACCGAGGGGCGCAAGGGCGAAAACAACCCGAGGGAGCACCCGAGAGGAGGGGAGCGACCCGGTCGGCCAGGCGAGAAGGAGAACAAGGAGGCCGACCCAGAGAACTACACATTGTGTTGACGCGGAGGTACCCCTGTTACGGGCCGTGCGGGCACGAGCGCCACGTTGACCTCTACCCCCCCCCCCCCCAAACCTCGGCGAAAAGGGCGGGCCACCCCAACCCCAGGCCGGCGCGGGGCAGACCCCGTCGAAGGGCGGCCGGAAGTGGAAGGCCGGCCAGCCCCGACACGGCGGGGATGAAAAGGGGCAAGAACAGAAGGGCGAGGCGGAACCGACGCACTGGCCTGCAACGTCCCAGTCCTGCGTCCGCGCAAGGCGGCAGCACTTGCAGCAGCACCCCGAAGAGGACCGGCAGAAGGACGGGACTGAGAAGACCCCGCGTGCGACACAGCGCGTCGGTGCGTGACGTAAGCAGGGACCGCAACGGCACAGCGCGTCATCGCGTGTCGGAAGCAGGGGCCGCCGACAGAGAAGCGAGCATACCCAAGCAACCAGCTGATACAACCCCGACGTATATAGCGCAGAGTACAACAAACCCTGACGAATATCCAAGGGGGCCGGCCGGCAGAACGAGTACCGCACTGTCGGGCGTCGCCGAGTTGCCGCGCACAAAACCGCCTTCAGCTCGGGAACCAAAGACACCGCGAGCCGAAGGTGGACCCGCAGAACGCGGTCCAAACCCTCGCGAAGAGCGCCTGGCGCAGACGCCCCGAAAAGCCGCAGGCGGGGAACAGACGTCTGGAGGGAACCGAAAGACAAGACAATAAGTCCGTCACCCTCTGTCGCAAGGGAAAAACCGTGGCGACAGATGGCTGATCCGGGTGAGAGAAGAACGGGGTAGCAATAGAACAAAGTTCAAGAACGGGCGCGCTCATCCAGGACCAGAACGCGCCGGCCAACCCGCCGACAGACACAAGAGGAGGCAAAAGCAGGGACGACTCCGGGGGAGGGACCGAAGGAGAGCCGTCGACGGAACGGTGTGAAGGCGAAGGCCTCAGCAAACCAGGCCACCAATGGGAGAGGGAGACCGAGCATGACGGCGAAGCCAGGCGTACCGGCGTCGCACAAACCTGACCCATAGGAGGACAGACCCGTCAACACAGCCAGGGACTGAACAGCCGGAAGGACGGCAGGGCGGCAGAAGTCTGACCAGAGCGTAGGCCTGCAGAAGGGAGGGGGACCGTAGCAGGGGTAGGGAGGGTGAGGCGCCGAGGGCGAGACACCGCCAAGAAGCGTGAGAAGAGGGAGGCTTCCATAGACTCCAAGCACCCGACGAAGCGTGACACAACCCAGCCCTGCATAGCCGACAAACGAACCGAGAGAGGCGACCCCCCCCCCCCCCCCCCAGAATGGTCGGCCCGCAGGGGCAAGCGTGAGCGGGAGCGAGACCCACGACACGAACCAGCAGCGTCGCGGCCCAAGGAAGGCGAGCGACGACGGTCGTGTCGCCGTAGAGGGACCCGTCCCCGATCACGAACGGCCGAGGGGGAAACAGCACCATCCCCCTCTTCCAGCGACACGACAGCTCCCGAGAAAGGGGGACCCCGAAACCTCACCGAGGCAAGAGGAGGGGTACCCCCCAGGCGAGATGGGAAGTGAAGGGCAGGAAGAGAAGAAGGAGGAGGAGCAGGACGACGGGAGGGGGAAGGCTGGCCGGGTGAAAGGAGGCCAGAAGGAGCCGCGGGGGGAAACAGAGCAAGGACCCCCGGGGCTGAGAGAACAGGGCGGCCCGACACCGAGGCGGAGGAGGGAGGGACCTCCACCGTGGGACGAGACCGTGAAGGAAGAAGAGGCACTGAAGCAGGTGAAGTAGGAGAAGCAACGACACCCAGGCGGACCCTCCTGGACAGTGTAGGAGGGAGCAGAGGGCCAGCGACAGCACGAACAACCACGCGCGGAGAGGACAACGTAAGAGGAAGTCGTCTGGGCTAGGAAAGCGGGCGGAAGGGAGGAGAGCCCCTATCCGTAGAGGCCAGGGGAGGGCGCACAGGGGCAGAGCCGCTAACCCCGGCCTCAGGGCGAGAACCAAGACGAGGGCGACGGGCGACGTCAAGGCGATCAGGAGGACGACGAGGGGCAGTAGCGAGGCGAGCGAGAGCGTGGACGGAGCCGGGGAACCCCCCGAACGATGGGACGACCAGCCGCGGGACCCAGGGGAGAGGGCCCGAGCAGGGAGAGGGCCAGGTGAACGGCCGTCAGTCGGGTCAGGGATACAGAGAAGTACAAAGTACAAAGGAGTACAAAGTACAAAGGAAATCAAGCAACAACAGATCTAGTGACCCTTCTAGGCTGCTTGTCCTCCAAAACACTGAGGATCAAGTGTCCAAACAGTGGTTTAGAGTGGGTAAGGGAACATTGGAAAGGGAACTACTGCCCTGCCACTAACGTGGCAGGACTAGGAAGTTAGTAGGGGACATATGGGTTAGTAACTGAGGGGAGGATAAAGTTATTCATTTACAAACGCAGTCAGTCGCGGGTTTGATGCGAGATATTTGTCTAGGCGGAATTTAAATGAATCAACGGTGCTGCAGTCTATAACGTTTCGGGGAAGCCCATTCCACAAGTTGACAACTCGATTGAAGAAGAAATTCTTAGATTCGTGCGAGTTAAAAGATTTACCAATAATTTTGCAACCGTTTCCCCGTGTGTAATTAGATTGGTCGATAGTGAAGTATTTACTACAGTTCATATTGTCGATGCCTTTGATGATTTTGAACACTTGAATTAAGTCGCCTCTTAATCTGCGCTGGGTTAAAGGAAATAGATTTAATTCTCTAAGACGCTCTTCATATGGTTTGTTCTTTAGGCTAGGTATCATTTTGGTAACTCTACGTTGAACTCGTTCTAGCTTGTTTATATCTTTTTGGTAATAAGGGCACCAGGATTGAACGCAGTATTCCAGAAGAGGGCGGACTAAGGAATTGTAAAGGGTTAGGATAACTTCTTTGGATTTATGCTCAAATGACCTGCCAATAAAGCCAATTATTTTGTTTGCCTTCTTAACAACTTCTGAACATTGTTGACTCGGTTTTAGGTTACTCGATATTGTTACTCCCAGATCAGTTTCTCTGTTTACATTCATAAGTTGAGTGCCATTCATCGAATAGTTTGCTTTCTCATTTAGGTATCCGACATGTAGTACTTTACATTTATCCGCATTGAAACTCATTTGCCAAATTTGGGCCCAACATGACAATTTATCTAGATTGTGTTGCATATCGTCAACTTGTTCTTTTGAGAGTACGCTATTTGCAATTTTTGTATCGTCAGCAAATTTTGAGATTGTGCAGGTGAGACCCTCATCTATGTCGTTGATGTAAATTAGAAAGAGAATTGGTCCTAGTACCGATCCCTGGGGTACCCCGCTACTTACATTGGTCCATTTAGATGCCTTACCGTTTATGACTACTCTTTGCTTTCTGTTGTTGAGCCAATTTTCTATCCATTTCAACACACCGTCTTGTATTCCATGCGCTTTTAGTTTTAGCAGTAAACGTTTGTGGGGAACTTTGTCAAAGGCCTTTTGAAAATCAAGGTATATAATATCTACAGCTTTACTCTCATCGTAGAGGTTGAGGATATCGTGGAAGAAGTCTAAGAGGTTTGTTAAACAGGAACGTTTTTTACGAAAGCCGTGTTGAGTATCTTTAAGTATGTTATTTTCCTCTAAGTGATTTACGAGTGTCTCGTATGACCGTTTCTAGCATTTTACATACAACTGAGGTTAAGCTAATTGGACGATAGTTACGGGGTAGGGATTTGCTGCCTTTTTTGAATATCGGTGTTACGTTGGCTAGCTTCCACTGATCAGGCATAGTTCCAGACTGCAAGGATTTATTGAATAGTAATGTCAGTGGTTTGGAGAGCTCATTCTTAGCTTCCTTTAGAACTCTAGGCGAGATTGTATCAGGTCCTGGCGTTTTATTTACTTTGAGTTTATCTAAACAATTCAATACTTCTCTCTCTGTAACGGTGATATTGCTTAGAACATCTGAATTATCAATCTGAATCGGCGATGGTGTAGGGATATCACTGAGGTCTTCTGTTGTAAAAACTGATGCAAAGAAGGTATTGAGGGCATTACTCATTTGTACTTCGTCTTTGGTGTATTCTCCTTTTTCATCGACTAACGGTCCAACAGTTGAAGTAACTACTTTTTTCTTTCTGATATAACTATAGAATTCTTTCGGGTTTGTTTTACTTTGATTCGCAATATGTAACTCTAAGGTCTTTTTACTTTGCTTAATTAACTTTTTGGCTTTGCGTCGTAGCTCTACAAATTTCACCCGTTCTTCGTCATTTTGTGAGGATTTTAATCTATCATTAGCAAATTTTTTAGCAAGCAGGCAGTTTGAAATATCTTTATTCCACCATTTGGGCTTATTATTATGGCCTGGACGCCGTATTTTCGATGGTATGCAGTCTTGCACTGCTTTTAGGTAAGTGGTTTCGAATAACTTCCAAGATGTATTTATGTCGTTATTGTTAATTAAAAAGCTCCAGTCAGTTTCTTTAAACATAGCTCTAAGTTTATGGAAGTTTGCTTTCTTGAAATTAGGGACTTTTTCGATGCTACTATTTGGTTCGTTACTAGTAAACTTTAAAGTGAAAGTTATCGTACGATGGTCGCTGTTACTGAATTCATCACCAACATTCAAATTCTCTATCAATTCTTCTTTTGTTGCAAGTACAATGTCAAGAACGTTATTACCACGGGTCGGCGTTCGAACAAATTGATAAAGCGAACTCTCTTGCAAGTTCGTATACAAGTCATGTCCGGAGTGTGAAGTAAGAGTATCGCCCCACTTGGTCACAGGTAAATTAAAGTCGCCAAAAATTACGGTATCTTGTGAGTTACTTACATCTGCAATTTGTTCGTAAATTTCTCGGTCAGTTTGCACTGATTGAGCTGGAGGTCTGTATATTAACGCAAGTATTATTTTTGTACCTTTATTATTCTTTATTAGCACAAAAGATGTGTCGACGTTCACAATTTGAGGTTTTGACACGAGGGTCGGGTTAAGACTTTCTTTGATATAAAATAAAACGCCACCTCCATTTTTATTTATTCGGCTGTTCTCAAACATTACATAACCGGGAAGTGAATACTCTGCTAAAAAGTCTCTATCTTCTGTATTGAGCCAAGATTCTGTTATGCCAATCACATCATAATTTTCTGTAAACACTAGTTCCTCTAAATCTGAAAATTTATTGCGTATGCTACGAGCGTTTGCATAGAAAACCTTTAAAGTTGCGGTTTTAGAACTCGCAGAACGTTCTTTCATCGAATTTTTGGTTCTGGTCGGATCTATATTTACATTCATGGCTGTCCTCGGTCCTCGGTCGTTATCCCTGACGGTTTTGAATTTGGGTCGTGTTGGTGGAGATTTATCCAAATTCGCGGTTCTTGACGGATTAGTATTTAATTCCTTTGTAGGTTGCCGTCCTCGCTGTCTTCGGTCCTCCTTCCTGGTTGTCCTGTGCTGAGTCGATTTCTTCTCCGAAAATCCTTCACCGCATCGTTGAGAAGACGCCCAAAACGTGCTGCTCCCACCTGGTTCAGATGAACTCCATCGTCCGAAAACAAATAGTCATCGTAGTAGAAATTGTCCCAGGTGTCGACGAATCCCACGTTCTCCTTCCTGCAGAGGTTTGCTAGACAACGATTTGTGCTGGTGGCTATGTTGTAAAATCGGCTCTCTACACCGAGCCGGGGGACGATTCCTGAGACGATGATCCTTGATGACTTCTCCTTAAACGACTTGATCAGCTGCTGGTACTTTAAAAGCAAATCTTCCGACCGGGTTCGCTGCACATCGTTGGATCCAACGTGGATGACGTACATTGTATTAGCAGGGGCCAGCTTTGATACTTCGTCAACTGCTGCAACTACGTCATCCACACCACCACCAGGGATACAAAAACGCTTCCTGGTCTTAGGTGCCCTGGCGCAAAACTCTGTGAGCTGACCACGTATCATCGAGTCTCCCACGAGCCGGACTTCTTCTATTTCCTCTTCGTCATCTGAGTCTGCGAGTATCTGGAAACGGTTTTGACACTCGGTAATCGGTATGTGTTTCCTGGTCTTGGGGCAAACGTTGTTCCTCACGACACGGAAGTTGTCTTGAGGGGGAAGAGAGTCACTATTTGTATCTTGAGTATCGGATACATCAGCTGAAGTGGCTACTGTAGGCGTTGAATTGTTGGCAGTTGACGTTGGGGCGTTGGTGGCTGCTGGAGTTGCGGTGACAATTGAAGTTTGTGGTACTCCAACGTTGAGTGTTACAAACTCTTGGAGTGATTCCAGCTTCATGGTGAGGACGTTGATCTTGTTGTAGGCTTCATCTAATTTCACTGTAAAATTCTCTCGTTGCTGGCAGAGCCGGCAGTCTTGAAGATCGATAGTAGCAAACATGGACTCACCAAACCTACCGGCGCAGTTCGCACAAGCGCGAGGCATGGTGACAGTCACTTTCTTCAGATCACTTCACTCACTTAAAAAAACAATTCACTCACTTTAAAACACTTCACTCACTTTAAAAACACTTCAATCACTTCAACCGAAAACAAATATGCTGAAATACGCAGAAATAGGTTATCAGGGGTGATAGCCTAACCGAAAACAAAAATGTTGAGATACGCAGAATTAGGCTTCCAGGGGCGATAGCCTAACCAAAAGTTTTTTTTTTAAATTGAAATACGCAATAATAGGCTACCAGCGTTGAATAGCCTAACCGAAAATAATAAAATTGAAATTCGCAGAAATAGGCTACCAGGTGTGATAACCTAACCTTAAACAAATATATGTATAACAGAATATGTAACTAAATATACAATTCACCAAATAGAGATTATATAAAAATAAAGTGTGACTGCACACAAGGAGTTAATATACTGTGTCAACAGATGGACCTGGTGTCACTGTAGCCTAGTAAAGCAGTAGCCTACTCTTTTTAGATAAAAAAAAGTGTATCAGTCAAAGGTTATTACAAGAACGTGCAAGCAACAACTAAAATTACAGATATATACTGTATAGCTACAGTAGGATACTAAATACAATATCTACAAGAGTTAATAATAAAACAGATTGGCTGGCTATAGGCTAGGCTAGGTTTGGGTTTGGTCAAAAGCTTGGCAGGTTGGGTTAGGCTAGGTTAGTTTGTACAAATACCACCCTTAGCTTAAAGTAAAATCAGTCTGAGGAGAAAAAGTCAAGAATATATCTAGGGGGAAAAGATAAATGAATGCACTTAAATTTGGTACAAAATTTGCTGGAATTTAATGTATAATCCCCCCAAAAGGTTTGTTTACAAAATGGCGTCGGCGTTAGTCTCTGTCGGCAGGTTAGTTAGTAAACAATATTGTTTATTAGCAAATTAATATGCAAAGCTTTACTTACATACAAGGCAGTTAAATAGATACTTACTACAGTAGGTAATGGGTAAAATTAGGGGCTACGATTTTATATAAAATAGTAATAAGAGAGCGTTTGTTTACAAAGCAAAACAAAACAATAGATGGCGCTAGTGGCGCCCTGTCCGAGCAGGAGTCTTGTGATAAACACAAAGTTTATCAGTCAATACACAGCGAAATATCGTGCAGTGTTACTTACTAAGCTACAGGATGGTTAAACGTGCTCTTAACCACCTTTCATGCACAAGAATGAAGAGGATGAGTAGTTAATACTCAAATTATGATCGATATCGTGAGAGCGTTGACAGAGCGTCTGCAGCGTCTGGCGGTAGCACGGGGTGAACGCGGATACCCAGGGTGACGCGGATCCGGTCGGCAACAAAGGCCGGGGAACGGCGGCCCACAGTCCCAATGTGGCGGGAGACCATCGGCCACACCGACGGAAGGGAAGCAGAGGCCACAGCCGCCGCCGAGGAACCAGGGCCATGGAGCAGCACAACCACCAGGGCCAGACACAGGCCACACAGAGCAGGGAGGTAGGCCGTAGAGGACACAAAGAGCGAGTGGCGCAAGCAGGACTTGTGGCTCACCAAACACGGGGAGCGACAACCAAGGCGAAAGCAAAGCAGCCGACCAGCACGAGAAGAACACACACCAGAATCAGCACGTCGAAGGAGTAAGTGGAGAGAATGTCCAAGAAGAACCAGGGAAGGAGCATGGGGAAACAGGAACACACATGCAAACAGGTATCCGTACTCACCCTAAACTGGGAGCACAGAGGTAGGTGAGGAGGGCGGCCGAGGCGGAAGAGCACCAGCAGAACCTGCAAAGATGGAGAAAGTGTTAACCACCACTCAACATCTTACATGCAGGGCCTATAACACCAGTAAAGTGCATACACCAATATAGTATCAGGCAACAATATGACATAAAAAAGGTCAACAGTGAAAGCCAACTATAACCGCAAATTTGCGGGCCAATGGAGGTATAACCGTACCGACACAACCCCCCCACATCTCCGCGGGACCCCCCAGCGATCTCCGCAAATTTGCGGGGAGCCGAAATGTCCCAGAGGACCGAATCGAGCACACCGCAAATTTGCGGGACCGGCCGAGATGGTCCGGTGCCGAAAAAGCGAGAGGAGCGTCTAGGAAAACCAAAAAAGGCCCGCAAACAAGCGTCAACTCCTTATGAACTCCAAGCGACGATGATCATCAAGCTGAGCAGTGCCTTCCTTGATAATATCCTGACTCAACCGGTCAAGGGAGAGGCAAGGAAGACACACCAGGGGAGAGGAGGCACATCCCCCAGGAACCACCCAACCCACAGAGATAGAGCAAAGCCCATGAGGAGAAGTGGCAGGTTGGGTGGTTTGGCACAAACAGGGGCCCCCGTGGGGTACCCCAGGATTGGGCAAAAGGCTATGAAAGGATGGAGGTGAAAACAGGAAGGGAACACAAAAACCAATAAATGAAACTGGCGAGAAAAAGGGTGGCCTAGCCGTGAGTAGAGAATGTGTCAGGGGCGAAAAACCCTGTGGTGTGAGGGAGAGGCCCCCGTGGGGTACCCCTGGATATCACGAACCACCAAGCGCCCAGGCCCTTGAGACACAGTGAAGGCTCGAAAGGGGGGACTCGGGAATAACG